>PVHY01023728.1:0-20577 GCA_004024945.1 Uropsilus gracilis
TGTGTCTGGGTTAGAGGGTGGGATGGGTGAGCAGGGGGAGCTGAGTGGGAGCACAGTGGAATGTGGGGAGGCCTCGGGGAGGACTCTGGGCGCTTGGGTGGTTGGGAGCACTATGGAGATGGCATCTGAAGGTGGGAGCACTATAGTGATAGACATCCAGTTACCAACAGCAATGTAAACCGATGTTACTGCGATAAAAAAAAAATGCACACGAATGAACAAAAGGCCGCTGGGGGCAGGTGTGTGGACCATGGGATGGAAAAAGGACAGAATAAGGAGTCCCTTCCAAGGGAAGGATTATTTGTTTTTTTATCAAATAGTTTTGATTTGATTTAATTTTGTATTTTGCAGATAGTTTTGATTTGTCTTTTGGTGAAAGATTAACCTGTGTGTGCCACCTCCATGAGCCACGAACACTGAATTTTCTAAAGCGTAGCTTCATTGTCCAGTGCACCTGTACACCACGCTTCTGAATCTGTGGCTTCCAAATCTGGTGGAGTCTTTCTGTGTAGTAGATGAATGTGCAAAGGTGAAAAAGCATCCGTCGTGCCAGAGCGATGGCTGGTTCAGTCGTGATGAGCACAACTAAGGAGTGATGTTTTCATTGTGCGAACATCTTTATAACAGAAAGAAGGTGATGTCACTTTAGAAAGCCATCAAAAGCAAACAACTTCCTCCAAAATGACAGAGCAGGAGTTCTTTGCTTGGTGATCTGGGACCTTTCTGGACTTTTGTTACTATCTGAATTCATGGTCTGTCCATACCGGTCAAGACGAGTGGGGGAATTTTAGGCCGCTACATGCAGTCTGCAATGTCCCCTTGACTGTTGTGGCAGGCATTGCCTTCTGGGGGAGGTGCCCCACACCCCACCTGCCCAGGTGACCGAAGGCAGCTTGCCTCTGAGGCGCTCACACCCACAAGCACAGGTGTGCTGGGATGGCTTTCTCGGCAGCTGAAGCGAACTCGCAGCAATTATTTTGCCTTGGATTTGCAGAATAAACAAAGGCTTTGGTGCGTCTGGTTTGAGGCAGTAAGTCCGTGGCTGTGTTTGCACACTCCTCCAGCGCGGGTGGGGGCCTCTGCCGTTTCACTCCCTCTTTTGTTTGCTGGTTTGTTTTAAGCATGTCGTGTTTGTCCTAGAACAAAACACGCAGGCACGCTTGATACCATTTAATATTTAATTCAAATACAACGCTTCCCATATCAAATAAAGTGTTTGCATGTATAGATTTTCTATTCCCTTTGGAGAGTGTCGCGGGAGCCAGGTGACCCCAGATAGTACACAGTGGCATGGTACACAGTGCCGTGGTACACAGATAAACTTCTTAACAATTTAATTGTATTTATTTGAATCTGTAATATTCCTACAAAGGAGGGTCGAAGGAAACCAGCAATTTTACAGCTATTATCACTAGGTTTTCCCTGTCAGCTCTGATATAAAATTGACTGTTCAAAGACATACTTAAGAAGTGAGTTTATTTAGAGTAGTAACAGGACTAGAGGTAGACAGCAGCTCCAAGAGCGGCATGGAGCGTTGCAAGACACGGCCCAGGAAGGGAGGTCAAGGTCCTGGGACCCTCCTGCCCACCGGCAAGGCCCAGTATCACAGATGCCTGTGACTGGAATCATAGGCATCACTGGAAAGGCGACTGGAATCATTTCAAAAATGTGGCGACTCCTATAATCTCTCTATATTAGGATTTTTCTCGTTTTTGCCTTACAATTCTACTTCAGGTGCAAAGCAATCCCTTCCATTTGAAGGTTCAGTCATCCTCTTGGACATTCTAAGCCACTTTGGGTGGTAGGGGGACTAGGGGGAGGGGAGGGAAAATGGAGGGAAAGGGGAGAGGGAGGGGAGGAGGAGAGTAGGGGAGGGAAGGGGAGGGTCCCCCCTTGGCTGGAGCTAGAATAACATCTCCAACTTGTATGGGTAACACCCTTCATCAGAGTGGCGCTCAGACCCCCTGAGAATTTCTGGAAACCCCACTCCAGCTGGCTCACCAGGGGAAGGCCTGTGACGTCAATTCTAATTCTAGACAGAGCGGCCGTGGCACCATGGGAAGCCGACCTAGTAACCATTCTGTGCTGTCCCATCCCTTCGTGGATATGTAAACTGAGTCAAGGAGGCACCAGCGGATGCCTCAGCCAGACACAGATGGGGCTGCCACCTCCCCTTCTCCCCAGCTGCAAGGTGGCCTTGCACCAGTCAGCCTGAGACTTCGCTGCCACTTGTTGATTCTGCTGTTTGACAAGAAAGCATGTGGGTTGCTAGTCTGTGTTTCCCTCAAGGCAGCCTAACAAACAAGCCGTCACCTGGGGGATCATCCTTAGCCATGGGAGAGAGGAACTTGTATTCCCTTGCATGGGGCTGGCTGTCACATGCTATGTCATTAGTTCCTCCTGAAACACCTCTTGGAAACATCTATCTCCCAGTTGTAATTTGTATGTTGCTGGATTTTTTTTAACCATGTTTAAATTCAAGTGAAAATAAAATATTACATGAGAACAGTGTTGGAGGAGGGTCTGAGCTGCAGTGATAAAATGACACTCTGGGGTGACAACCTCTTCATCATCTCCTGGAAATACCAGACATCCTACTGGCAAGCTAGAACGCATGTCCATGCTGCATACATCGGACAGTACTTTGTTCGGGCCTTTGCAGGTCCTATCTAGTAATCAATATGTGGGAAAGCAGATATAAACTCTACTCTGTGAACAAATGACTGTGCTCATTGCTACTAAAACTTTATTTACAAAACAGGCGGTAGGCCATATTTTTAAGTTTTTGCTATTTTTTCACTCTCTTGTCTATTTAGTCAACAATTGACAGCCTAGAGCCCTCCAGCCACATATGGCCCTCCACTTGCTTCTGTACATAAAATTTTATTAACATGCAGCCACACCCCTCCCTGCCTTATCTGTGGGCACTTTTACCCAACTGTGGCAGAACCAAGTAGTTGAACAGAGATTGTCCGGCCCCCTCTGAAAAGTTTGCTATTTGCTGGCCCCTGTTTGAAACAATAAAGGAAAAATCCCGTGTTTAATATGCTAGCGTGATAGTCTCATTCTGTGTTCCTTATTTCCATTCTCTTTATGAACTATCACGTAACTATTAAAAAAATTTTAAATACTCATTTCTGGACCCCCTACAGCATCTTTCTTGCCACCCCTGATGTGTGATCTACACACTGTTGCTGTCATGATCACTGTCATGATCGTTCTGAGACAAGTCCCCCCAGACTCTGTGCCTGGGTGCTAGTCCCTCTGTGGGTGCCAGGTTCAGTACAGGTCACTTCCCCCCAGCTGCCCCTGTGGGTGATGCCAGCACAATTCCAAAATGAACTCGAGTGAATCCCTGGGCCCTTTGTCCCCTGCAGGGCTGTACGGCTGTTCGGCATCCTCTTGCTCACCAAGCACGGTCAGCTGAGGGTCTGACATGAACATCTGCATCACGATGTCATTTTAACAGGCATCAAAAATGCTGCTGCTCCCAGAGCACCAAGGCTCCTGACAAGACAAGTGAAACCCACAGCTCTCTGTGCTTGACTTCCAGAAGCCGGGGCTGCCAGCTTTGCTCATCTTATGAATAACCGGTAGCTGTTCTGTCCCTTTGTCAAGAAAACCTTGCTCTCCAGAATCTTCCCTGCATTTGCATGCTGCATTAGGAGATGGCTTGTAGAGAGTGCAGAGAGGTTTGCAGACGTCTTTCTAGTTTTGTTTTCCCATGAAAGCCATTTGTGCTGCCATCCCTTTCTAGTGGATGTCTCAGGTAGGCCCATTCTGGCTGCAGGGGACCGGAATGCAACCTGGTCAATGGCCAAAACAACCAGGCAATGTGCTGGCTCGTGGAAGTCCCAAGCCCAGGATGATCTGGTGTTGCTCGTTCAAGGGCTCTGGTTATCTCACGTAGACTTGCTTTTTCTCTCTGTTTTTCTGGCCAACTTCTGCTGGGCCAGCTCCATACCCAAGCCATCTCTCCTCAATGGTCAGATGGTCACCGGCTGCCCCAATTTCCTATCTTCTCAGGACTGCAAGGCCTCGCATCTCAGAACCTCCAGTCACCAACTCATAACATCTGATGACCTGCTGTTAGGCGTTAGGTCCAACCAGCCATTCTGACATTTGGGGGCAAGAACTAGTCAACTCCCCAAACGACTCAGGCTCTGTATGGTGATCTGATCCCAGACCAGCAACCGTCACATGAGACGGCGAACAGCAGCAGTAACAGATCTGCTCTCCAGGGAGCCGCTTCTCTCCAGGCCTGGCTCCCCATAATGCCTCTGCCTTTGGGATTCTGCCCTCGGCACCATTGGCATTTGGGCCAGGTTTCCCAAAACCTTGAGCGTGTGACACCTGACCCTATCCTTCTCTCTCGAGGGGAAGCTGTCCTGTGCACGGTGGGGTTGCGGTGACATTCTCAAGCGTCTGCACAACAGCTGAGGGTTGCACTCCCAGGAGGATCTGTTAACAGCACTCCCAAGCCTTGTCCATTGTCCTCCAGGGTGCCAGGGAGGGGGGAGGGGGATGGAATTGCCCCCGGGTGAGAATGACTGATCAAACCACCGCAGTGGCCATCTGGGGCAGTAATCATGCTCTGGCTCCGTGTCATCCCCCGAGGCTGCTTTCATAATGTTCCCGCTAAAAATAAGAGGGTCCTGCCCAATTTGTCCAGGAAAAAGTTTGAGGTGCTGGCACCGAGGCTGACAGAACACCCCGTGAAGGCCTCGCATCTCCCGGATCACACGTGTTCTATTTCCAGTTTCAACCTGGCCCATCCGGTGTGTCCAGTTAGCTGCCTAGAACGTGCCCCGGTGTCTGGCTACCAGATGGAAAATCGCTGCTCTCAGACTTGGCCTGCGTGTTGTCATGAAAATGCTTGTTAGAGTTAATGAAAAACACAGCCCAGCCCGCGCACAGCGTGGCTCCCTAGGCGCACATGCGTGGCCGGGAGGAAATGCAAGATGTGCGTGGAACCAGTGAGAAGCCTTCGTTTTCTCATATTCGCCTGACACTTGCATGGATGGAGGGAGAGATGAGGCATCTAGAGCCTGGTGAACTAACTTCCGGCATCAGAACCAGCATTTGGACTCGGCCAACTTCACAAAGCCACTCGCCAGCCATGGCCGCCTCCCCATCGTCAGTACCTAATAAACACTGGCTGGTGGTTGACGATGGCCGACCCTTAGCTCATTCATCTGTACACTATAGTAAACCCACCTCGTAGGTAGTAAATGAGATAATTTATGTAAAACAGTTTGCGCAGAGGAAACACTCAAAAAATATATCGTTTCCATATGTCACCAATTTACTGGATTCCAAGTCCTTTGATTCATTCCCGTTTGGCCCACTAATAGACACCCAGTACCTGCTTCATGTGCCCTGGCAGCAATTAGCAATTCAACAGCTAAGGGGGGAGCAGCTTTCTCGCCTCCTTAAGCGAATAAACTTGTAAATGTTGAACTTGGAGAGCAGGAAGTTCTCTCTACCCTATTGGAAACCAACATGTGTGGAATTGCCACAATTGTCTCTAGCTATTCCACTGCCTCACACAGGAGGTGGAAAGTCCTTCTTGGTTCCTGCCACATCTCCACGGCATCAATGATATTTTTTAATTTCCAAAAAGAAGTGAGGTTTCCAGGCAAGGCAATGACAAGTAAGTTTACTGGAATTTATTGCCGGCTTCTTCCTAATCTATCCCAAGAGTCACTTGATTTATTTAGTTTATCCTATAGCATGAGAACATGGCTTAGATAGACGAGGAATGCAGTTTTGGGGCCAGGTTTGTGGTTTTTCTGTGTCCTTGGATGGCTACAATCCTCTCTCTGGGCATATTTACTTACTGTCCAATCTCTGCATGATTTTACAGCCATGAGCTTGTGCGTGTGCTTGGCCCACCTCCAATGCCATCTTGTGGCCGTACAAATAATTCTGGGCTGGGGGGTGAATGGGTGTTTGGATGAATCCCCCCTCCCCAAGGAGCCTGAAAGGAACACAGGCCAAGCACTTCCCACCTGGAGGTGGGAGGACCATTAGCCCTTGCGAGCCCTCTGAGTGAGTCAAGGATGGGACCGACGCAGCTGCTTCCTGCAAGGCTAGGCTTGGGGGGAGAGGGGGGAGGAAGGGGCCAGGGACTGCTCTTCCATATCCCAAGTCCCAGTTTAATAACAAAAATCATCATCATCACCACCATCCAGAGAGTCCTCGCGTTGCCATTTTCCCGTTAGACGAGTCTTCCACCCTCTCCCTGCTTCCAACAGCTGCTTCCTCTCCACACTGCAGGCAGCCTTTGGCACCTCCTCACCTGGAAGGAAAGCAGCCCCCTGACAAGCTTTTGTTTTCACCCCCTCATGTCTGACCTTCTTGGTGGAACCCACTGGAACCTAAAACTGGCATGTGTGCCTTTTTGCAGCCATAGCTATCATGCCCCACTGCCACAGACCTGGCCTGGCAGCAGGGAGGGGCACATACAGCAGTGGCAGGAAGAACCCATCCAACTCCACTGCCAAGTACACAGGAACATGGGACCTGGTGCAGACTTTGGGAATTCCGTGACTCCTATCTAGTCCCCAGCCCCCTACCACTGAGTCTGTCACCCTGGAGATGCCCCAGGCTCAGGCAGCTTGCTGGAGACCCCACAGATAATAAGAGGGGCCCCCAATCTGTGCTTTGAGTTGGGTACTGGCCCCTCTCATGCCTCTGCAGCCCGCCTCCAACTCTTGTGCATGAGCACACACCCCTTCACATCCGAAGAGGGGCACTCTCCTGAGTTCCTGTTTCCGGGTCACTGCCCAGGTCCTCAACCACCTGTCTGGCTTTGCAAACCTCTCAATCCCTTGGTAGCTGGGACCTTCCACACCCCCCACTCTCATTCACTCCATGGGGTCACAGTGCACTCCATGGTGCAAGGGAAAAGGTAGCTGCCATTCCACTGTTCAACAATGGGCTCCCTTTCCTACCGGGAAGCTCTGCCCTAGGACATTGCTTTTTGGCCCAGCCTGTCAGCACAGGAAGCCTGCCCTGGTGCGGTATGCAGAGTGAGGGGTGTCTGTTTTCCTTCAGTTTTTCTGACAGCTGGGAGCCTTGGTTGGTTTATGTCGACATCCCCAAGGTTGGTGACTAATCACAGAAGGGTCAAAGCCATCGGACCCCGCCCTCCGCTCCTTCTCGCCTGTCTTCTGTTCCTTCTAAATTAAATCACATTCCACTGCCTTTTATTGTGTAACCTCTGCACAAAGCACCCTTGCACATACACCTTGCTCAAGGCGAAGTAATTGCAGCAGATAATGCAACTGGTCGGGAGCCACCAACTAATTGCTTTATGCCCAGCTCCCCTGGCCCCGGGCATACCCAGCCTTGACAAATCCATGGCACTTTCCCAATTTTTTGAGCTTTCTGAAACAATTGGTGCAATATTAATTGGGGAAAAGACAGGGTGATGAACATGGGCAAAATGAGTTCCCTATAGCTATTGGCTCCTTCTACCTTCTATTTCATCTCCCATTTTTTTTATCATGAATATTTGGTTTTTTATTTTCCTGTAATCCAGCAAGGAATGCTGTTCTCTTCCTTAAGGACATCTGTGGTCTCTGCTTTTACACGTTCCAAAAATCTTAACAGAGATGTTTTGTCAATGACTGGATATCTCATTAGAAATCCAAAGATTCCCATTAACTTGAAATATTTTCGTAGCTCTGATCAACTTTTAGGTTAATAATTCATGATATTTAATAACCTGTTCAGATCATCACCAAAATTATTGATTTAATAATATTTGGTCATTAATAATGAACAAGGAGGGGGGTGATTTTTCTTATCACTTACATCAATTTATTCCTTATTGCCTTGCAAATCTTGAGGAGTGCCAGTAATCTTAAAGATTTTTAATATCCCATCATTCTTCTTGGTTGAAGCCAGGAAAATGTTCTGCATTTTAAAATATCCGTATTCCTGATGTTCAAAGAGGACAATTAAGGTGAATCTTAAATTTAATGCAGCCTTCTAGCCATTCTTGACTGCAGATCATCTTTCTGAGAGTTTATAGAAATCATAGTTTCCCACCCCCATTGCATGTTTCAATTCACTTTCTTCTTCTTCATTATGTCCTGTTGATTCATATTATAATCACCTCTTGTTGTTTGCTAATATACTTTGTAATTTGGGATAAGAATGGAGCTGAAAATTCATCCTCAATTTCCTTTGGCAACATGGAGTTTATAATAGTTTTCTGTTGAGTTTCCGGTAAAGGTTAATTCCATGATGAGATTCAAGCATCTCAGCCTATGTGAAGAAAGGAAGAGTCAAATACATGAACCAGATAGATGAACTATTAACTACTATTTTGAAGTTATTACATTTATTTTCACTTTTAAAAGTCTCCTTTAAAACCTCATTAGAAAGTTGCCCTCCTTGTTGGAACAGTCCCATGAAGGCATCCTTTGCAATAATAAAAACGGAATCTTTTGGCTGATTTCCAAGATGAACCTACTTCATCCCAAAGTCTGTTCAATACTTAATGGTATTATGGCGAGTTTCCAGAACCTAACCTTCCAAGCAATGAGAAACTTCCCTCTAGAATTGCATTTTGATGGGAACTGATTCCTTATATTAGATAAATAATGAACAATGGGTGTGCAGCTTTAACTAAAAAAATATCATCAGAACTCCCCTACCTGGAGCTCTATCTGTAGCTCCCCAGAACATCTGTTTGAGAGGGAGAGGAGCTCAGTATGGGGGTGGCAGGGGAGAGTCACTGTGTCTACTTTGCAACGCCACTGGAGTCTGTCCTTCCCCAAGCATGCAGACAATCAGATTTTTCACTTTGGTCACATAGACACAACTTGAGTTATAAGAGAAGAAGAAGCAAGGAAGGGGGAAAGGAAGGAAAGAAAACCCCCACACTAAAACCATGAAGAATGATGTAATTTACAGACAGTAGAAATGACTAGAAATGACATGTGTAAATCCAAAGAATGTCTTGCACTTTCTTAACCAAATGCCTGTTTGGGGGTCTGCTCCAGTGATTCTCATTCTTGGCATAACATGAATCCTTGCTAAATGAAACCCCCCCCCCAGTGTTAATCAATATGAAAAAAAAAGTAATTATGCTAGAAGAAAGAGCACCTCCTATTTTTTGAATTTTGAGTTTTGGTTTTGAATTGAATAGCTCGCACATTTTCAGTTGAATGTTGTTTTACAAATCGTAATGGGAGCCTACTAGTGCCATCAATGGTGAAGATTATGAATAACCTAAAAACATAGAATAGTTTCTGTCTGGGTGGTTAGCATGTAGCAAGAGATGTAATATTTTTCAATAGTCATTTATTTAAACAGATAAATACTTATGTGCCTGCTCATAGTCTCTGTCTTGTTTCTTACCATGGATCAAGTGCAAAAGAAGGTCAAAAGCATGGGCATGGAAGGAACACATAGAGAAAAACAGAAAGGACAGAAATGGAACAAAAAGCATGATGTCAGAGTTACACCTGTATATATTTTGTTGGCTTGTGTTGCCTGTCTGAACAAAGAAGGGCATCTTTTCTCTCTCTCTCTCTCTCTCTCTCTCTCTCTCTCTCTCTCCCTCCCTCCCTCCCTCCCTCCCTCCTCAAGTACTCAACAGCAAACCCGATCACCAAGTTTAATTCTGAGAATTCAGCTGCCTGCTACATTGTCGGACATTGATTGTTTTGATTGACGAAATATGTAAGATCACACAGAAGCCAAGAAGAAATTATTTTGGCAAAACCATGTTATTCAATTCATAGGAAAAGCCTGGAGATTCGGTCTGGTTTGGAAGTGGGAATGACTATGTAGAGGAACTGAAGTTACCATGATACCTAATAACTTACCTAGTGATCATCTCATGTCCTCATCACTGCCCAGCATCACAGCTGCTCAGTGGGTAGACCAGGTGGCCGGGGTGAGCATACATACATATATATATATATATATATATATATATATATATATATATGCTCACATATATATATGTGTGTGTGTGTGTGTGTGTGTGTGTGTGTGCTGTGTCTGTAAGCCTGGTGGCAATCAGTGTCTTTCCCAGTTCAGAGTTAGTTGTTGTATGATGAATCCAGCTCTGACCACCAAGGTTTTAATATTCATTGTTAACTTGAGGAGCTGACATGGATGGGACAAGAGTTCATTATGAGCCTCTTTGAACTTACACCAGTTATATGGTGGAGAAATAGAAATCATCCAAGAACATTTTTAATGTTATGTCAGAGCCCAATTGATCTGATGGACTTTTAATGACTTCACTGATAATAAGGAAGATCATGACTTAGACCTGCTTCAGTTGTGGAAAGGTTGATGGCAATTTGCATGGTCTGATGAGGTCTGAGTAGAAGAAAATGGACTTCCGAGTTCAAAGAGACTGTGTCCGCAGGTGCTGTGCACCACAGGCTGATGGGTGTGTTGGTCATTGGGCCCTCATGCTGCTAATGCCACACATCTCAAGTCATTGAAAACACCTGCAAAATACAGATTCCATTCAGGAGGCTGTCAAGCCAGAAATCCTGGAAGAAGATGGAATAGGGGAGTGGAGCAGGACGGGAGGAAGGGTTCCCTGCTGTCGCCCCCACAGGCATGGCTGAGAATACAACCTGCCATCCACAGGAAGTGGATTTTCACCTGCATCTTAAGCCCATCAAAGCTTAGCTGGACTTTGTCAGCTTGAGTGCCCAGCAATGGGGAATGGAAAAGGAAAGGGGCTGTGCATTTCTGATTAATATTTGCCAAAGTCTTTGTATGTTTTTTCTCAAATGTTAATGACGCAGCAGATGGAGTTGAACAAAAAGGACACTGTGGCTTGAAATATGGTCTTGTGCCCATCAAATTCTGCCTCCTCTCTGCTTGGCTTATGATGAATACCATTCTTTAATAGCAGACCGGTGTTCGTGAAGAACTTATTACGGAGGCTAAGAGGAAGCCAAGAATGAAGGAATGCCCGACTGGCAGCGATCAATCACCTCCTTTTAAAGATGAACTGATCCTTCTTTTTTAAAGTAACAGTTCATATGAAGGTCTCTAACATAAATATGCAAAGCATCAGAGCAATTACAGATGCCTGGTCCTGTTAGCATTTCCTTTCTTGTTGGGGGCTAAGATGGATCCACCACCCAGTCCAAATTGCTTCCAGGAGAATGAAGATAAGCTCTTCTCCAGTGAAAGGGTCCAATTCAAATAAGGTTAATGATTGGCACCAAGGGAATAATCATATCCTAATGCACAAGGTCAAAGCCACATTTGGGTAAAGATATCTATATCTTAAGATGCTGTAGTCCACACAGATTCCCACCAGAGAGCCAGTTTGTGAAATCTTGCTGGAGAACTAGGGATGATGTGAGGAGAACTTTGTTGTCAGCAACTGCCCGAAGGTCTGGAGCCCACAGCCTCACAATTTATGATGCCTTTTCTGATTCACCTCTGGCCTTGTCAACCCTTGTCCAAAAGCTGTTAAAGCAACATTTGTCCACCTATGCAAGAATGGTCCTGGGGGCAGGATCATTCTCCGCTGGCAGCCTCGTAGGGTGTTCAGTGCCACACCCAGCCTCCATTCGTAGCCCTGTCCCCATATTCTGACAACCATAAATGTCTTCAAGTATTTCCAGTTGTCCCCAGAGGGACAGAACCTCCCCAGGAGCAAGTACAACTTGAAAGCTTCCCAGTGTTGTAGCAAAGTTACATCTCCCTCCCTGCTCCTTACTGAGGTCTTGATTCAACCTCCCTACCATCATGAATCATGTGTTGACAGCATCTCCACACACTTCTCGTACCTTCTAAATGGTCTCAGAACCAGCTCTCACCCTGGGTCTTCCCTATTCCTTTTCCTTGTAGGCTCTGCTCACTTCTATGCCCCCATTGCTGGGTCTCCATGCACCCTAGTGCAGTGTAGACACTCAAATGTCTTGATCCTCCTCCTTCCAGTTCCCATTTGCCCAAACCCATCCCCCTTCAGGGCCCCATCCCAGCATGCTCATTTCCAGAACTTTTCCTGGGTATCATTGTGGCTGAGACCATGATATACAGGCACCCCTCTAGGCTCAACTCTTTCTGCTCCACCTGCTAGCCATATGACCTTGGGCCACTGTTTTTGACCTTTGTTACCTCGGTTTTCTCATCTGAAATGTGGATGTGGCAGCGGTACCACCCTCATAGGATTCTCATGAGCATTTGTGTGAAAAGCACCTCACATACAATCAGCACCTGGGTTAGCTGTTTTCAGGACCTCATAGTCTAGAACTCTCTGCTTTCTCAGCACATGTGGTTGGCACACTAGCCTCAGTTTCCCTGGACGCATCATCTCCCTGATTCCTTGTCCTCAATCACAGTCAGCCTCTGTATGCAGCAAGTCTGGGACAACTGACCAGAGCTCAAATGTGAGCAGCCTGAAGAACTGGAGGTGATTATCATAATTATAGACTGCCCATATATGTGTGTGTGCCCCCCACACACTCATGTGTGCACACACGTGTGGACCACACCTATTTTCCCAAAAGATCATGGGTGGGCACTACATCTTCTTCATCTCTGTGTGGAGGGGCCCAGCTGATATGTGTTCATGTGAATTCTTCTGATCTCATGAGCACAAAGTCTCTTTCACAAAGTCCTCTCCTGCCCCCTGCATCTCTTTGTCCTCCAGTTGACCAGCATGTGGTTTTGGCAAAGCTAATTCTTAAAGCCAATCCTTTGCAACCAACATATTTTCGTTGTTCAGGACTAGTAAGTGGAAAATGAGCCTAGAAATAGACTTTATGGTGCACCTAGGAAGCAGATGAAAATGTTGACTCCTTGACTCCGACTCAAACACAGTCAAATTCTGGGCCGGGGACCCCAGTCTGAATTGTTGGGTAACATCTGAGCTGTGGATTCTCACTTGTGTGGAGAATCACACATTCAACTAAAGCAGCAAAGTGCAAGGAGAGTCCCAGTACTGTTCTCTCGCTTGGGTGCCTGGGCTTGAAGCCACCGCCATGGAGGTGAGGGAGTGAGGATCGTTTCCCTCCTCACTTTCTGTCATGTTCTGGACAGTGTAAAAGATGCGCATGGAGGAATTTTCTTTTTATAATGAATGGGTTGTATTCTTATTTCACATTCCACAGCACTTACAAACAGGTCGCCCTGAGGGGGAGGATGCAGGGTCTGTCTTCCCAGCTGGACAGGGGCAGGGGGAAAACGTGCAGGAAGGACAGTGTGGAGCATCGACACATTCTGAGAATTATCTCAGACCATCAGGCATGGAGATGATGGCTTCAGAGCATCCCTGTCGGGGAGGCGCTGTGACCAGGTGCATCAAAACAGGATCCCATATGGCTCCAATATTCGGGGGGGGGGGGGGGGAAGGCTGGATGCATTTTTGAGCATAACCCAAAGAAGTGAAATAATCCATCCTTGGTTTATTTCTAGATGATTAATCTCTCCTCGATAGCCAAGAACTGCCTCATGATTCACTGAAGTTCTCCCCCAACCAAGAATTTGTGTCATGTCCTCAAGAGTTACAGGCCCCCACATCCAATGCAATTTATTTAAGAAACAAAACCGGAAAGGCTGCTACATCACCTTCAGCTTCCATGTTTGCCAATAATTTCGTACTATCGATTTCTTCCTCTTTTCTCCCTATAGTTTCTGTTCTCTCTCGTCCCACCCACCTCCAAAAACCTCTTGATTTCTTTGGATCTTCCGTTACTGTCAATCTGGAGGTGGCCCCAGATTGACCCCCCCAACCTTTCTCCTCTTCCTGAACACAGTCCCGGTTGTCTCTTCTTAATAACAGTTGAATCCTGAAAAGACAGAGTGCCCTCCCAAGACTCAGTTTCCCCATTTTTTTGAGACTAAGTCTCACCATTTTTGCCTGTGGAACCACAGGCTCTCATTGCCCGGGGTACCACAGACTCAAGCAATCCCCAACCTCAGCTTCCCAGGTAGCTGGGACTACAGGCACACGCCACCATGCCCAGCTATTTTTTTGAACTAGGTTTCGCTGTGTTGCCCCAAGTGGGACTCAAACTGCGATCACTATCCCCAGCTGCTTCATAGGCTGAAACTTACAGGCACGAGCCACTATGTCCAGCTAGTTTCCCCATCTTGAAGTGGGTGGCATATATTCCTACCTCCAGGGTTTAAATAGGGTTATGAGCTAGAGCTAAGGTCCTCAGGAAGAACTTCCCTGCGGTCAGCCAACCCTTCCACGCATCCATCTCAGTGACATCATCTGTTCTGCGTCTCTGCATCTGTCTGGGCAGCTCCTTTGCAGCCACCCTCATCCCCCTCCTGTCCCTGGTGGCCATGCTCCTTGGACAAGTCTTCAGGTTCTCCCTGCAAAGCCTCACCTCCTAGTCACTGCCCAGTGCCATGACTTCGTGCTGCCAGGTGCAGCTGCTCCCTGGTGAGTGCTGGTCACCTCTCCTGCATCCATCATCTGATGAATGTGCTCTGACCTCATGCTACCCTTTGGAGTCTGCCATTATTTTCAAGTTTCTAAGCGTTTTAGCAACATCTCCCCCTGCAAAGGAATTGCTTGCTGGTTGAGGATGTGGCAGCTGTGGCTGGCGGTTTGTTGGTGATGCTAGAAAGAGAAACGCAGAGTCCTAGAAAGTCCTTCCTCACCTGGACTGTGACTCCAGGGTCCTGCTCCTCCCGTCTGACCCATGATGCCTTTCCTCTGCTCTTCTGCAGTGGGCGCACAAACACCATGGCTCCCAGATGTGTGTGTGCCAAGTTCCTGTCTCATCTCATCTGATCTCCTCAAACCCAGAGATCTCACAGGAAGCCCACAGGCAGGATCCACCCACAGATGTGCATTAAACAACCTCACTGTGTTTAATTTTTTTCTATTTTTTCTGTCTTTATTGAACTTTTCTGATTATTGAGGTGAAATTCATTTACATTCTTGTATTTGTTTGAAGGATAATAGGTTCAACCCTCTAAAATATGTGTCTTCACATCCTACCCCCCACGGAAGTAACCCTCCACATGCTCCATTAGCCCCCCTCTCACCCTCCTCCCACTCTGCCACCCTCCCCTTCTGATTGCCTAAGATTTTCAAAGGGTTCCATGTTTTTTTCCACCTAAAATCCTTATCTGTGGCATCTTTGGGCAAAGCAGGGCACCCACCACACCCAATGTAGTTTCTGGGTGATGGGGACCAGCTAGCATGGACAGTTAGCACGGCTCCTGGAATTGGGGTGCAGCCCAGTTTAGCACAGGCAGCCCCCATCATTCTGTTCATTTTCTGGCCCCCTCAGGCAGATGAGGTTGCCACTTTTGGGGTCCTCACCTACCCTCCCTAGGAAAACTATGACCCCATTAAACCAGCACGGACAAATATTCATCCCCCAGCCCAGCCCAGCCCACACCATCAGATTCTCCAGGAAAGACCAGATTTGCTCTGGTCGATGCTTGCTGTCCTCAAGTCACATCACCCCACTCTCGTCAACACTTGCCGTGACTGCCGGAACACTGTGTTCCCTCTGAAAGAGAATTTAGTACAGAAACCTGGGAGGGGGAACTTGTGTTATGCAGTGATCAGTAACATGGTGGCATGCTAGTTGGAGAACATTGCAGAAGGTTAGAGTCACTTAATAAAATACTTAAGTATATGCAAGGAAGGAAGGTCGATATCTGTTAGAGCAGTTGGGACATGAGCTGGAGATTACTGGAAATGTGGTGCTTAGGTGCAGAAATTGCTAATGGAGGGAATCCAAACAATGTTACAGAGGAAAATTTGAGGTCAGATAAAATGCAATTTAAATAAAAAAGCAGATGCAAAGCCTAAAACTACAGAAAGCTCATGAGGACTGGTGGTGAAACACACATGGCTCTACAAGATGATGCCAGTCTCATTCTGGCACATGGAGTGAGGTGCCAACAGGCATCTAAGCATCTATCTGTGCATCTAATTTAATTCTGCAACTGAAGGTAAGAGATGACATGGAAAGAGAAGGGTGGATGTGAGTTGTACGTTCAGAAACCACTCACATACGTGTGGTTCTCCAACAGTTCTCTCTGAGGAGTAAGAGAAGCAGTAGTAAAAGAAGAGGAAGGGAAAAGAGAAGCCCATGCAGGAAATAAAGATCCATAAAAGAAAGTTTGAAGTTGTTAAGGGATCGAGATGATTGTTTGATATAACTGGAGATAGCCAGGCAAGGATGATTATATCTGCACAGTAAGGTGATTGGATTTGGCCCAGAAGTCATTGGTTCATGTAGTGAATAGATAGCTGGTATCTGTTGTCTTCCAGAAGGAAGAACTATTCAAAAAGGAGATTACATTCATCAGTGTGGGCTAAGTTTTTGCTGCAACAACAAGCAACTCCCAGATCTTAGGAGCTTAAGGTAATCAGGTTCATTTCATACTCATGTAAGGGTGTGAAATGTCATTTTTATTCTGAGCCCATACTGCCAAATTAGAAATTCTGGTTGCCACAACAAGGAAAAATCAGGCAAGCATCATCTAGCTCCACATGGAAGGTAAAAGCAAGGCAGGTAGCCACATCTCACCGTAAGGGGTGTTGAAGTGTGACTGAAGGGTGTGTCTGTAAGACAGGAACTGAAACATCTGTGCAAAGCCCTGGAGACATGCCAGGGATGGTTTTCAGGAAATATAAATGAAATTCACAGCCCTAAATATTTGCACTGTATTTCCCTAAACTAAAGTCAACTCCACCATTTGCAGGGCCTACTGCAAAATGAAAGTGCAAGTCCTGGGCCAAAAACAGGGAACTCAATCTCCCCTTTCCTCAGGTCCACTACCCCAGCCCAGAGTGAACAGGTGGCCCCCACAGGATTGTAACCTCTGCATCAGACAAACTTGCTACCTGGATCAAGGTCAGCCAAGAGGTTGCCCAAAAATGTGCTTTGGGGTTTCCAGGGCATGGAGCAAAGGCACCACCTTACTCATCCAGAGGGGTTTTAGGACCAGTTTCTGAGCCTGACTCTTGCTCTACCCATACACAGGCCACCACCAAGTGATGACAGCAAAGACAGTAGGTAGCCTTCTACTGTCTCACTGATCTGAGCCACCCCCTCACCCCAAGCAAACATCAGCAGGAGTGACAGGGTTCAGCAGGAAGGAGAAAGTCAGGAAGGAGAAAGTCAGGAAGGACCCAGCCAGGAAGTTATCAGCTAAGGACCTTTCTCACGGGGATGGGAGGGGGAACGTGGACTTATGAGACTGCAGCCCCCAGCACAGAGCAGAGGACATCACTCATGACACACAGATCATGGTGTGATTACTGAGAGGCTTCAGTATAGAACATGTACCGAGTGAGACCCCATAGTGTTTCTGCCCTACACTTACTTATTAAAAAAATTTTATTTTCTTACAACCTCAGTCACATTTGTATAATTATTGTTCCCCTTATGTATGGCCCTCCCCCTTCCCTCTCCCCCTTGCCCCCCCCAATCTGGTCACTCCCACTTCCCTCTCTCTGCATGTTATTTGTTGATAAAGTTGTTTATCAGTTGATCAGTGTTTGGCCCATTGGTCTCTTCCTTTATCTGGTAAATGTCGTTTTCCTGGGTGAAGATCTGAGCTTCTGGGACTTGGTGGTCCATGTTGTTTAAACTTCTAAGAGTAACTCCAGCCAGTCCAAGCTTATTTGGGACCTCTTGTGGCGCAGGTGTGTGGCGTTGTTCTCCAGGCTATTTTATTGTGATATTTCCTGTGGTGAAGCTGACCATCTCCTTTTCTCCAGACCCCTGTGGTTGCTGGGATTCATACCTCATCATTCATGCTGGTTGCCTTCTCCACTTTGATGTCTGTCCGTGGTGCCACTTCCAAGCCTTATAGTTCTGGTCTCTGGCATTGGGATCCCAACTCTTGGCCATTAGTGTTAGAGGGGTTCCCTGCGGAACCCCTCCTGCAGGAGGTTTGTCCAGCTCTCTCCATTCCCATGGTTTACAGCTCTGACGTGGGGCTACAGCCCCTTCTCTGGGGCTTGCAAGACTTCATTTTTACCAGAAACACCATTTCTCCTTCTTTCCTATCCTGTGTCTGCTCTACACTCTCCACTTTCACTTCAGTGCCCCCCAAAATCATATTCCCAGAGTGGATCTTTCTAGCAGAAAATTCATTTCTGACATAACATCAATCCACATCTCCCAAGGTGATGTAAACCAATCAGAAGATCACTTATTTCCAAGTCTTTATCCAAGAGGTGGTATCCCTTTTCCAAACTAATGAATGCACTGATTCTACATGGTGGTGGCCCCCATATTTCTCTCGCCATCTTATCACCTGTGCCCCATCACCATTGTCCCTCATGTTCTTTTCTCCCATGTTTCACCCCCTCCTTCTCTCTCCTTTGCTGGATGTTTCATTTCTGCCATGTGTATGGAGCGGCAAGGGCTTATGCTAGCTGAAATTAGCCAGAAGATGTGCTATTCTTCATCCACCCATATTTGTGCCTGAGAAAGGGACAGAGTGAAGAGTGGAAGACACAGAACACTTTGCAGGCTTCCTAGTCTGCATGTTCCAGGGGGAAGCAAAGTCTGAGATCATCAGTCACTTGCAGAGAGATGATGCAGTCGATAAGACCTCAGATTCCCTCCTTGCCAGGAGGGTACTTGGCAAAAGCCAACACCAGGCAAACAGAAATAGGTGGCCTGAAACAGGTGGTGTCTGTCTGCCACGAATATAGTTTACATCAGACTAACACACTCAACATATACTAAGACCGCAGCAAAAGTGATGCTGTCAATGTTATCAGCAATTCCTGGAGGGGAGTTTTCTGACTTGTTTTCTTATTTTCCAGAACTTGTTTATTTGTTCCCATATAACTTGGCTATCCTTTATCCCCTGCTGTTTATCTCCCTGAAATAGGTCTGTGTCTCTAAGCATACTAAACCCACTATTTCCTTGTTCATTTATCTCTGTTCAGTGTATCAGATGTTTATTTTTAAGCCACTCGTGGATCTGAAATCCACCTGATCACTGCCTGTTCTGTTTGCTAGCGTGTGTCTGACCGGGTTGTGCACAGCCTCACTGCATTCAGATAACAGACGTCTCCTGGTAAATATAATTATTTAGAAGTCCAAAAGAGGTTCCAAATATTTAAGGAGCAAATATAACATTCCTCAGGACCCAGGATGCTTTCCACCACCCAGGAAGAGATGTGTCCTAGAGTAGGCTTTGGGTGTGCACTGCAACAACTCACTGACGCTTCTGGAAGCAGGGATTCACCCCATCTGCTTTCAATACACTCCTCTACTCTTCCCTTGAATTGACTAGTTTATTAGCAGCAAGTAAGGCTGCCCATCCAATAGTGTCTGCCTTCCAGGAACTGATGTGGGGCATAAGGACCATCTGATTCCCACTCAACACCAGCCCCCCACACACACATACACACCTACACATGGCATGGAAGACAGTAGTGGATCCAGCTGTCACTTCTGTGGTGCCTCATGGTCATTTGAACCCATTGATTTCTTAATTATATTACTTTTATTGAGGTGTCTTTGGTCTGCAACACTGTATGTTATTTAGAAGTATAGGACCAGAGCTATAGGGTCAAACCTTTATTATCACACCACACCTACCTTAAAGCCCCATTATCCTCCACCCCCCATGGGGACCCTTTCCCACTTGACTCCCCAACTCCCCTCCCTACCTCCATCTGACATCAGTTCTGTAATCAGATGTCTAGGGTTTGTTTTGATTTAGTTGCATCTGTTCCTTTGTTTTGTTGATTTTGTTCCAGGTGTGAATTAATGAAGTCACCCAACATTGTCTAACATATTTCACTTAGCATCATCCCTCTAGTTTCATTCATGCCACAAATGGCAAAATTTCATCTTATTCTTTATAGCTGAGTAATATTTCTTTGTCTCTATACACATCTTCTGTATCTACTCATCTCCTCTTCATCACTTTGTTCCTAGAGCTATACTATTGTGAGTGGCATTGCTGTGGACATAGGAGGGTAGATACCCCTCCCAATGAGTGCATCTGCTTCTTTGGTTAGCCTGATAGGAGTAGAATTGCTGTGTAAAAATGGTACTACTATTTTTAACATCTTAAGAAACTTTCATACTATCTTCCATAAGAAATGGACCAATCTTCAACCACTATGGAAAGCTGTGTGGAGGACCCTCAAATTAATGAAAATGGAACTACCATTTGACCCAGCAATTGCTCTCTTGGGAATCTACCCAAAAGAGACCTCAATGAGGGTACAAAGGGACACCTGTGCTCGGATGTCTACTGCAGCACTATTTATAATTGCAAGGACATGGAAGCAACCTAAATGCCCTAAAACAGATGACTGGATGAAAAATATGTGGTATCTATACACAATGGAATACTACTCATCAGTTAAAAATGACAAATTTGATGATTTTATGATAACATGGATGTACTTAGAAGAAATATTAGCAGAAACAAGTCAAAAAGAAAAAGACAGAAACCAAATGGCTTCACTAATATATGGGATATAGGGAAAAAATAAACAAAAGCTATGAGGAAAAGTCAAAGCATGCTAACCACCAAACTGAAGCACACAACTTCGGACAGGGGATAAAAGGGGGAATGTTGGGAAGGGTGGTGGGGGGTGAGTCCCTGATATTA
>PVHY01023729.1:0-20578 GCA_004024945.1 Uropsilus gracilis
TCCTTCCTTCCCTCCTTCCTTCCTTCCCTTCTTCCTTCCTTCTTTCCCTCCATCCTTCCTTCCTCCCCTCCTTCCCTCCTCCCCTCCTTCCTCCCCTCCTTCCTTCCCTCCCTCCTTCCTCCCTCCCTCCCTCCCTCCTTTCTTTCCAAATTATTTTTTCTGTACAGTTGGGTAAATAGTTGTGCCCTTAATGCGCTAGGAAATAGGTGGTGAAAGAGCGACAGCTTTGACCAGTTGCTCTTGTCCATGATAAACCGTTGAACGCTCAAGCAGAAATGTGGCAAAGGAAGGATATGATTCTGAGGAGGAGTCGGGGTGACTGGAACAACTGTTCCCTGGAACGGGTTTTACCATCCTCAGATATAGAGGAGATAGAGGGCTTTGCTCTGCCTGGGAGTGCCGAGACCCAAGACATAGTCCTTGCTCTCGAAGGACTCGCAATTTAGTCAGAAACACAAGCAAGAAACAACCAGTTCACCGTGTGAGTCCTCAGAAGCTGCTCTCGGAGTCAGCAGAGACCCCTGGGTCATGGAGTGGAGGAAATTTTCCTACAGAAGCTGATTCTCCACAGGAGTTTTGAGGAGTGTAGAAGTGCTGTGGGGAGGTTGGGGGGAGCCAGGTGGAAGGACGTTTCTGGTGGAACGAAGAGAACTCACCACTCAAGGCCCAGACAGCCGCCCTTTCTCAGGTACGGCGGGTGATTGCAGGGGAGGCCATGAAGCCAGCTCCAGCCTCACCAAGGATTTGTCTGATGGGGAAGAGGATAAATCCTATGTTGGAAATGCAGACTCTGAATACAGTTGGAACTTGTCTGCAGGATAACTTGTCTGCAGGATAAGGTCAGCCCCAGATCTGACTTCTATCTTCGTCTATATGACCCCAGTGTCTCATCACTGAAAGTCACAGAAGAAAATTTAAATGGCCAAGAAACCGGAGATGCAGAGGAGCAGGAAAAGAGTAGCGTCATGGACAATGCACTTGTAGAGGTCTAGAGGGGAGGGATGGAGATCAGATCAAGGACCTGAGGGGTCAAGAACCACGAGAGCAGTGTCAGGAGCCAGGACAGGACACCATTCCGAAGGACAGTGTGATCGCCATGTCGAACGCTGAGGAAGGTGGAGGACAGTGAAACTGCAGGCAGGTCACCATGGTGACCTTTGACCTTCTAGTACTCTGTAGACAAGTTCTAATTGTGGTCAAAGCCAGCATTTGGGAGAATTATTTAGAAGACAGCCCAGAGTTAGCATCAGCAGCGGGGGCTCAGTGGTTGGGCCCGGAGTGAGAAGGGGAAGCAAAGATGGGCCTGCATTTCCAGGCCCATGGCTCTTCCCTGCCTGGCACCCATCGACCTTGTGTACTCAACCTTCACTTGACCTTTGCTCCTGGCTTTCTATCCTCTCCGTAATTCACACTGTTGATCATCCCAGTGCGACAGCATCTCTTGCCAAGCACATTCTCGCGTTCAGCCAACTAGCAAGCCATGAACTGAATTATCAAGTAGATTTGATCAAATAAGAAAGTGGGTCAAAGCTTACCTTGGTGAAACCCGTGTTGTCACAAGGCCTGTACAATGAACTGAGTCTCTTTAAGGACTCCCTTGACCTGAAAGTATCCTCAGTGATCTGTTCACAGCGGTTCCCCCAGGACGTTGACCAGCAGGATCCTTCTTTATTGTTGCCACATACACTGTTTTATCATTTTAGGCTATTTCTTGATAGGAAACAAAAGTGTGGTGGTTTCTCATGGTATCTGATGGTAACATTTTGGCTGAAACAAAAAGATACGCCCTCCATTTTCCTAATCTGTGGGGGTACTACTTGGGTAAGACCAATGTCTTTCTTCATCTCTTTATGTTCTTCTCCCCCTGATTCTTTGGCAACCAGAATTAACTCAATGGAATTGCTGGCAAACTCCCGAGTGAGACATTTGTTTTCTTCAGTATACTGGCCATCTCCAGATAATTGTTCTCCTGTATCAATTGATATCTGGCTTTTAATGTAATTGGGTTTTTGCATATCCAAAAACCACTCATGCCAACCAAAATGATGGCCTCACTCAATAAACTGAGGCTGATGCCCACAGTCAGGGAAGTAAGTGAAAGGTAATCAAAGCTTTAGTTCATTTTATTTTTAGAAATCAACCGTTGAAACAAGTGGAATTAGGACGGGAATAATTGGCCACCTAGTCCATCTCCACTATCTATCAGAGTGATTAACAATACAGATAGTAAACAAATGAAGCCCTGCCAGTCTGCCCTCCTCCGATGAAACTTTTGCTTCTGCCACTGGCACACTCCAGGGCTCTCTCTCTCCTCTGGCCCATGCATGGCAGTAGTCTCCTGCTTCTACTCTTGTTCCTCTTAATATGCCCTCACTCTGGTCACTGGAATGAGTATCTACTCCCAAACCCAACTGTTTCCTGCAATAGCCCTCAAATAACATGTGCTATCTAGCCCTTTCTTGTTACATGCAAGATTGTTGGTTCCCTGACTCCTACCTGTGGGGTCTTAGGAGCTCAAGTTCATGTGTCCTAGATGGTCTCTTCCATATAAGAGATGACTTGCGGGCTAGTGTATGGAGCTGAGGGCACTGCTATTTTTCCTTGAGGTGAGTTTTCCCTTCGGGGAACCTCACATCCTCTCCTGTCACCACTCCTTGGCCAGGAACCACCATAGTCCACATTGACAAATTTTCAAACTTGGTGGAGGCCTGTGGCTCCCTCCCCTCTCAGATGCTTTTAAAATCCTTATGCAGACACATCTACTCCCCCATCACCCTGCGCCAAGCCCTCGCTAAATCACAGGATTAAATTGTATACCATTTTCCAAAGTCAAGACATCCTCATGACTTATATTTATATAAGGCTGCAGCAAAGTGATGACCTTCTATATTCACTTCTAAGTGAAAACGTTACCATACTGAGCACACGGTTACATGCCTATAATTGGATTTATGTAAGATCAACTCAGTACAGGTTGGCACACATGCCAATCTTAGAGCTTAAGATCTCCACTTAGAGAATGACCTTCCCAATATTATCCTTTCGCAACACTGCTGCGCTGTGGTAAAGGATGGATGGTGCGCGAATAACGTGAAAAGCAACTAAGCACAGTGACCACCGTAGGTACTTGGAGACAGGCAGAGAGTACAGGGGAGAAAGCAGGATGAAAATAAACTTCTACCTTCAAAAGAAATAAGATTGGATCCCTGTGGAAAGAGCAAATTCTCCACTTGGAGAATCTATAAAAGTTCTGAACCCAACCAGATTCAGTGCCAGGGTTGTATCTACAAGATGGGAAGCTGTGCACATGTGGAAAGAAGGTTCTGGAAACCAGAACCAAGGAGCAAATTCCAGTCTGCTTGGGTGCCTGGAGTTTCTGGTTCTCTGTATGATTTAATGTTCTACTTTGATTTTTCAAGAGTCATACAGATGTCCAAGTTACAAAACAACATTCTTTAAAAAAACAAAACAAGATGATGAAGTTGAGAGCAGGGAAGTTGATTGGCATTCGTTCTTTTGTGCCTGAAAAGTTTCGCATCATAGCAATGGAATTAGTCTTCTGCCTTAGGTTATTATTTTCTTTAGAAAGCACTGTATGAACTGGAAGAAGTAGTGAATCTAATGAAAAATATTTCTCAGAAGTAATAACATCATTATTATTGTGGTCTCGTCGATCATTTTCAGGGGTCATAGATTAAAGCCTTTTCTGCTTCTCAACCAGAACCCAAGTGAATAAGCCCTTTCAATGACCTGTTTATTATTTCTTCTGCACCAGACTTCTAAAGGAACGATGGAAAAGAAGCTAATAATTATGGATTTGTCAAAGGTCATTTTCTGGGGCTGTTGAAAAGGATTCTGCATTCATCAACCTCAGGCTCACATACAGACACAGAAACAATATCTGTAGTCCTTAGTTCAACAACTCTTCAAAGTGAAGTCTTTGAACCGGACTCATTCTATTCCTTTCATCAGATATACCCCAATGTTTCAAGACCTGATTCAGCCATTGAGCAAATGGTGACTCTAGTACAGATGGAAGAAAACTTCAGCAATAGAATGTTGGATCTCTGACACTAGTGAAGTAACTGCAGACATTCAGTCTACTCACAAAATGGTTTTTTAAAGATCCTTCGATATGTAACAATTCAAGTACAACTCAAGCATCAGTTGTAGGTATGTCTACATGCCTTCCAGCTTTCTGAGGGCATGAACTGGTCTTCAAAGTCCACAGTCAAGTGAACAACGTACTTAATAAAGGATATCAGGCAACCCCAGAGCCTCTTGGGGGGGGTCAGAGAACCTTATTTGCCATTATCTAGCCAGGAACAGCACAAAGCATATTGCGCATGGAGCTGTCTATTTGGCGTGAGGTTACTGAGAGAGATGAACGTGGATGAAAATAGGTGGGAGAGGTGAGAGGGTCTGCATCAGGAGGGGGTCAGAGAAATAAGCAGGTTTCCAGGAACTGCATTCATGCCCATTTTCCTTTCTAGTTTGAACTTGACCAAATCTGCCATGTCATTGCATGATTGTTACTAGCGTGATGGCATTGTGACTTCACTCTTGTCTTACTTTGTTTTACTTGTCCTTTTGTTTGTTTGCTTTCCTTTTATCCCGCATATAGGTGAGATCATCCAGTATTTCTCTTTTCCTTTCTGGCTTACTTCTGCTAGCATGATTCCTTCTAGCTCCATCCATATTGCCACAAAGGCATCAAATTTGTCTTTTTTTGGATATGTCTTACTTCTTCCATCACCTGGCTTCAGTTCTGTCTGTGAGAAAAGATAAACAGAAGCAGAGCAATGATGGACAGGTCAGGATGAGGAAGGGCTGGTGATCTCCCTCCTATGAAGGGAGGGATAGGGAGATCTTGGTCACAGAACATGCCCTGGTCCAGCGGAGATATATGGGAAGGGAGTGACGTCCCCCCAACAATCACACTGCTATGGCGAGAGGCTGCAGGTAAGGGATGTACAAGTGGTGGGGGGGCATCTGACAAGGACACACCAGCCTGACTCTGTGATGAGGAAGCAGGTCAGCAGAGGTGGGACAGTGCTTGCCCTTGTCCTGTTCCTGGAATGATGAGGAGGGGAGGACCAAGGAGAACCGGAGAAGGAAGGACTCTCAGGTCGAGAGTTCCAGAGGCACAGAGACACAGATGCCAAGGGCACCATGAGGAGGCAAGCACAGACTGCCTGGCCACAGCAGGGACCAGCCTGGGAGGAGGCCCTGAGTGGCCCAGAGGGGCCCCGAGGACCTGGGCAATGTCCCAGCAGGAAGGGTCTTGTTTGCACGTATTATAAGGGCTGATCTACCCACCATGAGGCAAAGATTAGAGAGAAACTGAGAGGGCAAGAGAGATGAGAAGGCAGCGCATCCAGAGAAGGGGCTTCAGCATTAACTTCTGGTGCTCTAGGTGAGTTTACTACCAGCCAGGCGCCACCCCAAACACTTTCCACCTTTCATTGCACTCCATTCTCATCTGCTGGCAGGCGAAGAATGATTCTGTGCTCTCAAGCGACAGGAGAAAACTGAGGCACAGGAGGTGAGGCAAGCTGCCCCATGAGTAAGCACAGAGCAATGAACTTAGCCCAGGGGATCTGGCTGCAGAATCGGCAGGCTTTCTTGCTCTCCTATTCGGAAACCGTCCCGGGGAGACATGTCAAAGACTTGTCCTCGAAGACTGTCCTCAAGCAGCCATTGCTGGAATGGAGAAGAGCAAATGCCACAAAGGATGCTTGCAGGTGCAGTTGGGCAGGGCTATCTTCCACTTGGGCAGGCAAATGATCTTGATGGCAACAGGCAAAGAGATGACAAACAGTTGAGGTTTCCGGTATCAGAGAACTAAGGGAAGGGGAGTAGAAGGAATAGAAGGAATAGCAGCTTGGGGGCGATAATACCTCTTGCTGTGAGGCATGTTAGTCTTGCAAAAATTGGGAGACAGCCTGGTTAGATGTCTGAAAAGGTGTGTCTTTCTTACTTTTCCTTCCACCCTCACCGACAAGATCTCTTCCCTCACCTCCCACCACTCAGCACACACCCCCACACTCTGTACTCTGTTCTCTCAAGGTCTCTTTTCTGTACCCCACTGCCCTCTCTTTCCTGATTGTCTTTATTAGAAGAAAGCCATTGTCAGATGCTGAAGACACTATTCACTGTGTCACTTAGCAGGGCCCAAGTGTCTATCAATGGGGACTTATAAACTGGAATATAGTCGCACAGTTCTGCATATTCAGCCTGAAGAAGAATGAACAGGAGCCCTTAGTACCAATAGGGATTCCAGCATAAATTGCTTGTGAGGTGCAAACTCATTAGTTACATACACACAGAGGTGGGAGCTGGGAATATCTATATCTATATCTATATATATGTGTGTGTGTATGTATATCCTTAGCTCGGAATATATGTATATATGTGTATATATATTTCTATATATATTTCTTATATGTGGAAAAAGAAACCATGGAAGAATAAACTAGAAACAAAATTATTCACTCGTAGACAGCTGAGGTGAACAGGTTGAGGGGACAGAATAAAAGCTACAAAGTCCCAGGTACAATGCTATAAGTTGGTTTTGGAAACACATAAATGTTATAAACATTCAAAAATGCAGCATAAACAAGCAATGAAAGAACTCCGAGGAGCTGTTTTACAGAGGCAATCCACAGAGAGAAGTTGGCTGGGGTGTATGGTCTTGTGAATCACCTCAGGAAGAGGGAGACAAAGGGGTTCCAAGAAGACAGAAGCCAAGAGCACAGTATGAGAACAGAATGAAGGAGCAAAGATGACGCCAACCTGCCCAGACATCCCCCTTTGTCTGGCTGGACATTTGTGTCCTTCATCAACACTTTTTAAAAGTTAAAACTGTCTTTTCTAAATATTTGGGAGGGGTCCCTCTTTGACCTTTTGTCTTCTGCAGTGGGGAACTATGTTAAGAGACTAACCCGCATCTTTGTTCTCCGAGTGTGTCCCTCCTTCCTCTTCGCCCTCTTGGGACCTGGTGCTCTGAGATTCGCTGCCCCAGGGCATTGAGGAGAAAACCTGTCTGCCTGTCTTAGCTTCACTGCCCCACCTCCTGCCCTGAGGAAGTCTGGGCAGGTGGAGAAGATGACCTCTGGGTTTCTGAGCACTGGGGGCTCCAGCATCATTCTGGGAAGAGAGGGAACGGTGCACACCAGGGGTGGCAGCATGGTTGACACTCCTCAAGCAGGCAATCTGGCCAGTGCCCCATGTCCCCAACAAGACAGGGACACAGAATGAGACTCGGGCGATGGAAGGAACTATGTACAGAGAGGGTCCTTTGGTGGGGGAGGGGTTGTCTGCTAGCCAAGACTGGAAGGTCCAGCCAAATCTTTAACGTGGTCCAGCAACTGTGACACCAAGCAGGGACAGAGAGAGTGCCCCGGGAAACAGCGAGGGTCTCCCCTTCCTCTCTCTCCCCACAGCCTACGAGGTCATGAGTTGGATGTTGGTCGTGGCTCCAGATCACTGGGTGGCAGTGTTCTCCGGTGCCCCAGGCATGGGGTGAAGTGCACGCCCCAAACCTCTGACTCTTTTGCAGCCGAATCAGAAGGTCCAGACACTCCAGAGCAACAGGGACTTGGTGCAGGGAAGCAAAAACAGGGTGTCATTGGCCTCCCCCCCACCCTGAGCCCTCAGACCTTGTCCCACTGGAGAGCACCAGGGCACCAGGTGCACACAGAGCACCAGGGCTGGGGCACAGAGACAGATCCCTGCCACAAGGACCGGAAGAGAGCTGAGCAAGCACAAACTGGCTTGGAAAGCTCGTCAGGAGGAGACAGAGCATGACAACTCTGGCCACCTTTGTCTTATACATGTGCCCTGGACCGAATTCCACAGAGGTCAGACAACTAGGCTTGACTCAAAACAGTCCACAAAATGGTTCTGTACTTTGTCCTGAAGGCAAGAAACCAAAGCAGGGTCAGAACAGGGACTGGGTCAAAGTGGGTCTGGAGAAACAGAAGCACAGATAAACAAACACGTCCAGGGACTCAGAAAGGAGAATGTCCGGCCCCTTCCTGTGGCTCAGAAGCCAACCTCGGTTGCTACATCAGGAGGTGAGTTTCTTTTAAGTAATCACAGCCCTGGAACCAAGCCACCTTCGTGAAACAGAGTCAACCTGTGGAGTTGTGCGAGCTGGCAGGTGAAGCGATGACTTGAGGATAAGGAGAGGACTTTCCATGGGTTGCGGGGATCCCATAAAATTGTTCAAGGTTCTACCAAGAAGGAATGCTGAGGTTGTCTTTCAGGCTCTGCTGCCCTAGATGGCTGCTTCTCTCTTCCCACTTCTCAGACAGTATGATGATCACGACGCACTTGTCTGGTGGACCGAGACACCTTGGAGGGCGGGGGCTGTCTCCTGGTGTGTTAGCTCTGCACTTACCACTGGTTTGGTGCTAGCAAGTGCCCACCAAACTGAAAGCAAAGAGACGGCTGGCTGGCTACGTGGGAGTCCAGTGTGTGAGTGAGCGTGTGTGTGTGTGTGTGTGTGTGTGTGTGTGTGTTGGCTGTTGTCCAGTCACATGTGAGGCAACCCAAGTTTCGCTGCGACTTGTACAATCTTGCACAACCTAGGACAAATGAAGGAGCAGGGAGTGAGGAGGGTCGTAGTGGAGAGTTCTCGCCTGTGGGTGGTGAATGGCAGTAAACAGGCAAGCCCCAGTGGCCTCTTAGAGAGCGAGAAAATGAAAGCTTCCTAGGACGTGTGGCAGCTGGACAGTCTCAAAGGGTATATGATTCCAGGCCAGGGCAGGTGATGGCATTGTGGGCTTGGGGACAATGGATGATATCCCCTTGACTAAGGCTTTGGATGGTGAGTAAAATAGGTAGCACTCAAGGTCGAGTCTCCAGGGGCAGGAAGCAATCAGAAGGTTCACAGGAACACCAAAGCTTAAGTGCACATAAGTGGCCTCACTGATGATAGTCCCATGGCCGCTGATTGTCACCAGACATGGAACTTCAGTAACACACCAGGAAAGGATTGGGGCCTGGTGCGCTCTGTGGGAATCCCATTCCACCTCTATATCCATCTGCATCCTCTCCCGCCCACCCATCAACGCTTCACGATGCTCAATTTTCCTCATGTGAGAGGGAAATGAAGCTAGTCAACCAGCAAGCCCACTTCTCTTCTTGCAGCCAGCATTGGCTGAATGATGGTCTTGGATTCTTCATGTTCTTCTCACCCCTGGGAGGTCACCCTGCTGGGTATTTCTCCACTCCTGAGGGCTCTCACTGAAGACAGCAGTGATGTCACTGTTGCTAAATCTGACGGACCCACTTCAGGATATTAACTGTGCTCCCCCAGCACCCCAGCATCCATCATCACTGTCCTCTTCTGGCACGACATCCCTGAGCTCACGCTTCTGTGGGGCTCTTCCTTCCTCCTCCCTCCACCTCACAGGCTCTTCCTCTTCTGGCCACTTCCCTTCAGAATAGTGATTTTTTTTCTGGAAGCTTGTCTCTCATGCTCATTGTTATCCTGTGAGATGTCACCATCCCCTTGGCCTCAATACCCAAACACAGATCACTCCCAAATCTACATGTGACCTATCACTCTAAGTCACCATATCTGCATATACACACAGTCTACTTCACGGCTACCTCCCCCAGTGCTCTGTGGAGCCTGTCATCTGCATTCTGTCTTTCTGAGGGAGTTTGAGCTTAAGACCCCCAAATGAAATGGACAAGGGCTAAATCAGTGGACCGTGTTACAGATGGAACATTGACTTGAGAATCACATACCCGTGATGAATTGAAAAGCTCCAGAAACAGTTTCAGAGAAATAGTAGACTAATTGGCTTAAAACTGGTTAAAAAAAATATAGGACAGTTGTCAGCAGCTGAACCCATTATTATTGATCACGAAAGGATAAAAACCCAAAAGTTTACAGTCATCATAAGAATGGAAGTAAAAGGAAACCTACCACGGGAAAAAAAAGCTATTAATCTGTAAATACTGGACAAAGACAAAGAAGAAAGAGCTGGAAAATCCATTCTCCGGGGTAAAATGTACACAAGAAAGATTTTCATCTTTGGTAAGATAAAAATGACCCTGGAAACAGTTAAAATATGTCATGTAGAAAAAAATGGATCAAGGAATTAAATTGCCTTAGTAGAGTTTATCCTGGAATAACTCTTTACTATAAAGTCCATCAGTGTTGACACCATGCTAATGAGAATATTTGGGTTTAAGTACAAAAAGCCAAAGGATCAAAACATCTGTGAGCTGGAAATCCTAGTTCAGAGTGTCCTCTGCTCCCAACCATGCTTCACACCCCAGAGCTCCCACACTCGGTCTATTCCCTACCTACACCCACACCTCTTCTCTTGTGCATCCTCTTGTGCATCCTCTTATCACACCCAGTCTTATCTGCCTCCTAAATATTTCTCTGTTCTCACTGCATGTTCCCCAGAAGTTTCTGCTCCAGATGCCATGCCCCCTTCTAGGCAACACCCCCCTCAGGGTTGTGCTCATTATCTTCACCACTGCAAACTAGCCCGGCACTACAGCAAGGAGATGGCTTTGGAGTGCCAATCCAACCCTAACCCCCTCCCAGATGCCCTCTGCCCAAGTCCAGGCAGCCAGGGCCTTCAGCGTGTGGCTATTCCAGCCTTAGCCCCACAGACACTGGTCCTCACGCTTCTTCGTCTGCCTTCCCCACTTATGTTCATGGCAATGAAAGCACATGCTTCTTTCCTGTTCCAGTCCTATTGCCTTCACCCCAACCCTGTGCTGATAAATTCATCTGCTTGTGTTAGAGGGTTCCCCCCTAGACACGAAACCCGTTAAAGTTTTGACAAAATCTCACGGCTTTATCAGCTGGCCAGCGACTGTCCCTCAGGTAAGGGAGCAGGTCTGAGCAAAACTTAGCAGGGGGTGACAAAGGCAAAAAACACATCGCTACAGTTACCAAAGCCAAAGCAGGTGGGGGTACAGAAGCAGAAACAAGTCCTTAGGAGCAAGGGGGGCCCTGGAACCTCCTGGTCTCCATTTCCTGCATCTCCTAGTCAGCATCTCCTGGTCTCCATTTCCTGGTTTTGGTGACCCAATGGCGGTACCTTCTGTTTCTATGGGGGAACTTGACATATGACTTCTTGCCTGGAAATCCCTCTCCTGGGCTGACTCATGGAGCTGTTTCTAAGCTGCTGGGGAAAGGGATGCGTTTACTTGCTCCTTAAGAAATCGAGGGAGCTACTGCTTCTTTGTTGTCTTTCCCCACAAACTTCAAAAGCTGTCAGGGCAGGATGACGCCTTCTTCACCACTGTCTTCTCAGCACAAGCGCAGCGGCTGACCTGTATCTGGGTTCTCTATGCCTTCCTTACCTTGGTAGATGGGTGCCATTGAAGTCTCCACAATCCTGCAGATCCGGCATTACTACCCTTATTTAAAGACGTCCCAAGGAGTTAAGCAACTTGCCCTGAGTTCCCATAACAAAGAAGTGTTATTGGCATGCAGCCTGTGACAGCGTGCCTGCTCTCTGCCTTCATGGGAGGCAGAGGCATCGAGGACAACACCAGACACCACGTATCATCCTTCCAGCACAGCATTGAGAGCAAACAGGGGACAATAACATATTAACAAGTAATTACAACACTGTGTGATCGTGGTAACGGATGCTTGGACAAGGACTCTCTGCAGAAAATACAATGGCCATGGAGTAAAGGGAGCCCTGGGGGGGGGGGTGCTGAAATAGAGCCTAAGGGGGAGTAAGAGCTTGACTGGCAAAGTTGGGAAGCAAATCCTGGGCAGATGTAGACCTAGCTCAGTTTTCTTATACATCACACGCTGCATCAGAATAAACTTCAGGCATTAATATTCCCTCTGAGTGTGGTATAGATGACAAAGCTGCTAAAGCCAATATTTTGACATTTCCAAACGCTAAAGTGATTAAACGTCTGTGAGTCTGAGTGCCAGTGGAGATGATTTCTCAGAAACGCCGTGCATTATGCTAAAAGCGTCTTTCATGGAGGCTGCCAGCATCCTCGGGCAGGCCACTATGAGCGTATTTCTTCATGTCTTGTACCCCAACAACCTATTCTGCTGTGTTCCAAGCGCTAATTAAAATGGTATGCTGGCTGCCAAAGTAAAAGCGCTTACATTAAAATAATAAGTGTCTGAATTAAATGGATCAAAACAGAATCTGATTCCAAGTTGACATAAGTTCTTACCCCACACGGTCATTGGGGGAAAGGCTGAGACCCAGACATAAAATGTAATAAACAGGGAATTCTTTCTGATATTTGCATTCCCCCCGCCAAAATGATCTACAACTGTAACGCTGATAAAAGTATCCCATTAATCATTAAGCCATTTTACGCTATTAATAGGCTGACATAGCTTGATTTGGGATATTGGGGTGAAATGCGATATTCTATAGGTAAGAATACTTTGCCTTTTATTAAAATGCATCTATGATTCTCTGTTCAAATACCTAATCCTTTGTCCAGTGGCCTTTGTCTGATAGTCAAACAAACAATTTTCAAATTGTTTCTTGTATAAATGCCATACTGAAATAAATTTTTAGAGGAAAAAGGTTGATGGTAAAAGTTCCTAACTAGATATTGGACTTGGATCCTGAGAATATGCAGTAAGTGCCCAGTAAGAGACTAATATCCTACTTGTTCTCCCTAACAATTAAGCACAGACATGCAAGCAAATCTCTCTCTATAGGAGGCTCAAAAAACTGAACTCCCCTGCAGCTTGTGAAGAAGGCCCAGAGGTAGTTTGAGCAACCTGTAATCCTCTAGTTCTTCATTCCTCTTCCAGATCACTCCTACCATGCTCTGTCTAGTTCATGCTCTGTCTTACCTGCCTTTTGTTCCTGTGATTCAGCCCTGAGGACAAAAACCCAGTCTTGAGTTGGTACCCAAACTCATGCATCTTTGTCCCTGTTACTCTGCACATGCCCTCCCATCAGCCTGCTAGTCCCTTGGTCACCTCCCTCAGCTGCATCAGCCATGTGGAGAAAGCATCTTCCATTCAAATCCACATCCTTCTAAGCTGTGCTGGTTCCCGCCAAGCAGAGGCAATCCATCTCTTCTGTGAAGTCATGGTGTTCACACACTCCCCTGCGGAGGTACTTATCAAGAGTAATGCGGTGCAATTACTTGTGGGCAAGTAATCCCATTTATCTCTGTTACTCTGGAGCTTCGTGTCATACCTGGCACGGTAAAGAAATGCAACAGCTGTCTTTTTGATAAGAAATACAAAAGCCTGTTGATTAACACTAAGCAATGTAAGGCAAGCACGGAAATTTAGAATAGGGGACATGAGTCCATCAGAAGAAATATATAAGCTTACAGCTTATGCCAGACAGCATCCTTTAATTTCAGTCTCAAACAACCAGAAAGATTTTAAAAATCTCATAATTCTAGAACTGAATCGAAGCTTTGAGACCATCTATTCCACTCTTGGTCAACTAACTCAGAAACCTTAGGCCAGGGCTAACACTGGACTTCATCACTAATAAGTGGTAACACAGAAACTTGACCACGTCTCCAACTCCAAGTTCATAGCTTTCTCCTCCGTACTCTGCTACCTATCAGTTATCTATCTACTCTGCCATGATTTGATGTGAAATGCTTGAGTTCAAGCCCAAAGGGATCTGTTACCCATTTTGGCACAAAAGAAAAAAATCAAAAATTGCTTTGAGGAAACCATCTGTTGTCTGTTGGTTATAAGCAACTGTTTGCATGGGTGAATCCACCTGTGTGTTGATATAGGTCATCTGAAAACACAGCCCATCTGAAAAATTACTTAAAATATTTATACATTCAGAGAAGAAATTCTTCTGGTATATTAAAAACAAAACCTTAGCATGCCTGCAATCCAAGCGCTGGAGGCAAGAGGCCAAGTATCACTTGAGTTCACAGGTTCGAGACTACCCTTGGCAACATAGCGAGGCCTGGTCTTGAAGAAAGCAGCTGGGCCCGGTGGTGGGCTGTAATCCCAGCTACCTGGGAGGCTGAAGCTGGGGATCGCTTGAGTCCATGGGATCGGGACTATACCAGGTAACATAGCAAGACCTAGTCTCAAAACAAACCAACCAACAAACAAACAAAACCCCAAAAACCTTAAATCAAAGAAATTTGCTTTTACCAGGTAGAAATTGGTTATGCTGTCCACTCAACAGATGGCTTCTGTGCGATGCCAGGGAAGAGACTATGCCACACCAATGAGGCAATCTCTTTGGGGCATTGTTAACATGGAAAAGGAAAACCAGTGACAGAAGATTTGGAGTCAACTTTGTCAATGGGAACAACTTATTTTGGAGTGTGTGATTACTTAATACAGGACTGATTTTATGGTCTGCATTAAGATAAACCAGAAACTATGAAAGAGATACATCAAACTTGGAAAAATAAAATCAGATTGCATGAAACAGTATTGTTTACAGAAAGGGTACCTAGTTAGCCATGTCAGATCATAAATTTCAGCCCCATGCTACTAAAATTGATTATCTACAAGTACTACACACAGGATAAATTTTATGCATACAAGATGTTGTTACACCACTAAGGATGGATGAGAGCACTGAGTAAATTTATACCGTGATCAGTAATGATTAATGTCCACTTTAGCCTCTTTGTTCTTGGCAATCAAATATTTACATTGGGCTTATTCATACCAGATTCTCAACCCCAGAATATATGTGTCCATGGGCAGATGCTCAGGGGAATGTGAATGAATGTTACTATCAGCTTAGGCAAGGCAAAGCATAATTAGGATAAAACTGTCCTGAGAAAATTGTATATGCGAAAAATGCATTACATGTTTTCTTTTTACTGTTATTTTGAAATATTAGCCATAGAACTATGCTGTTCCAAGAAACTGTATATCTAAGTTGCAGTATTTATTAAGCATTCATATGGAAGATAAGAGGTAAAAAGTATTTATTATTTAAAGTTGATACTAAAATGGAAAATATCAGGAACAACAAAGGATTTTAAGTACAAACAAACTTTGAAGACTGAAAGAAAGAGAAGAATATGACAGATACAAATAAAAGAGCCATATGGAAATCTAAGGCCTTGAATTTAGAAAAACAAATTTCTAAAAGTTGGAAACAAAATTATTTTGAGAAGCTGAAAGTCTGCTTTGCATCTGTAATATATTTTGGTGATGAAGACAGATAAATACTTAGGTAATGAAGTAAACATAAGTCATGAATTTTTAGAAGACCCAGAGAGCACATTCACTTTTATCTGTCTCAGAAACAAAAAGGAGAAAGAGATAGAAAACATATTAGACTGGAAATTGATCAAAGACCAGAATGAAAATTAGTTACTGGGATAGGAGCCTGATCTTAACCCCAAAGAATTTAAGGGATATGGAAATAAAAAGTTACTCAGCTATCTGGATCCATGAAAGTTCAACTAGAAACACAGAGCAGGGTGGGGGGTGGGGGGATGAAAAGTTATCCTAAGTATCATGTAAACTCTCACTCCTCACTACCATTGGAAAGGTGGCCAAAAGAAGTTATGTTACTACCAATGTATGATGAAAACAGGAAAATAAAAAAATCTGAAAGACAAAATCCAATGGCTAGTCACACCAACAAGGTGATAAGAAACATTTCCTCTGTTTCCTGAATTCTGAAATCAAAGCCTTTGCCAGCTGAAATTAGGAGGAAGGTTTCTGACAGCTATCCACAAATTCACTGGAAACCTCAGGTTCATTCGGCAAAGGGATTCTTGTTAATTAACAGACTAAATGATTAAAGCCATTTTAAATATGACACATCTTTTTTTTTATGGGGATAATAAAAAAAAAAAGAACAATGTTCTTCCTCCTCAAAAACAGAAATCTGGAACGGAAAACTTGCTAAGTCATCATCAAGGTCCTCTTCATCACTATTTTGGAATTTTCCAGAAATTTAAAATCCAATAGACAATAAACCTTGTAGCTGGTTATGAATAAAAATAGTCTATTATTAGCCAATGGAAAAGAGTTAGGTTCATATACTTCTATTACGTAAACAGAGCCTACACATAGGTTTATGTAATAAAAAGTTGTTTTTACTTCTATTGTACATCAAAATTACAAAATACAGTTCTCAGTGGGCCCTGTTGAGAATACTTGCAGCCCTATATTCTTGTACCAGAGAAATGCTTTTGGAAATAAGATTTTGCTGGTGACAGTTCTTGGTTAACTTGTAATAACAGGTACATGAGAATCAAAGACAGCTTATTCAATTTGTGCTGCATGTTCCAGAAACAAACCTCGTTGCTGCCCGCAGAGCTGCATGGATGAAGCTCAGAGGGGACAAAACATCATAGGAATCAGTACAAAAACAAAAAAGCAATAGCTGAAGACAGAAAATATAAATATCATTAACGAAACTCAGAGCTCCAAGAAGCTCACATATATTTGCTACAAAGTGTACAAAGTGTTGCATTTGTCTGAGCAGTACATTTTCTTTCTTTTTCTTTTTCTTGGGAGCAAAGGTGTTTTTTTTTTGTTTGTTTTTTTTTTTTTTTTTTAAATCAACTCATACTTTTTTCTTTAAAGATACAATGGTGAATGAATTAAACTCAGCACTACACTTTGGGAACTAGACACGTGACATTGATGGCTTCAAAAGCTGAAGTACGGCTGAAACAAATTTTCTTTCTTTTCTTTTTTTATCTTTTGAGAGTAGGTCTTGCTATTTTTGCTCATGGAACCGCAGGCTCTCGTTACCCAGGGTACCAGACTCAAGCAATCCCCAGCCTCAACTTCCCAGGTAGCTGGGATTACAGGCATGCGCCACCATGCCCAGTTATATATTTTTGGAACTAGGTCTCACTATGTGCCCCCGGCGGGACTCGAACCGCAATCCCTGGCCCTGGCTGCTGCAGCTTCCTAGGCTGCTGCTTACAGGCATGCGCCACCATGCCCCGCCTTGAAACAAATTTTCAACTACGAACTAATTAATGAAAACTATTCTAGTCAGCGGTTGAATCGACAGCACCCAAACGAGCTTCACCAAGGTCATGGCCTCAAACATCTGTTCAGTTGCTGTTAAATGTAGACTTGGGCAGGATAAGGGAAGCTTGGTTGGAGGGCAGGAACCGCAAGACCTGGGTGTGGTCTGCGAAGAACTCTGAGAACCCATGAGCCCTCTGTGAAGGGCTGTGAACACAAGAGGCCTCTGTGAAGGGCTGCGACCAGGGCAAGGTGAAGGCCCTCTTGCCTTCAAGTGCTACCAATCTTGCCTTCACTTGTTACCAATAGAGTCACTCATTTGTACTCCCTTCCCCAACCCCTCAGTCCTGCATTCCAAAGTTAGACCCAATTATAAAGTTATTCTGTCATCAAGGATTTCAGGCTTTTTGACAAATCCTCAGAGTGTAAGCAGACCTACATATTTTTAATCCAGCAATCTGAGAGTCTGAGAAGGGGTGTGATAGGCTGTTTTGAACAGGTCATGTGGGTCATCCAGTCCAATAGGCTATCGTGGGGAAGGTGAAGAACAGAAAGGTCTAGCGTGTTACTTGAAGTTGAGAGATTTCTCTAATTGGAAAGTGAGCAAGCGGAGGCCTTCTTTGCATTCAGGGTCCTTTCAAGTCATCAACATCCCTCATGCTTGGGAAAAGTACAGGGAATTAATTTCAGACATATATTAGGCGTGATATCCCTCCAGGGCTCTCAAGAGACAAAACTGTTTCTTGGCTGAAAAGTAAAATCTCTTCTTTGCAAATGAACCGGAATGACTACTACTAGGAAAGGAAAAAGAGAAATTGCTTGCTTTCAGCTCCTGCAGCAGATAAAGCATTACCCCCTGAGCTCTGAAAGATCTGAGGGCTCCAGTTTATAGTTTTCATCAGACAAATTTCTGCAGCTGGCGTCTATGATTCATACTCTGTGAGGTCAAGGTATTTTGTGTAGTCATGAAATCACAATTACTAAATTTTTAATTACTGAAACACGAAGTTATACAATCTGATTTCTAAAATTGTGGCTACGACTCACTGGATTAATATTAAAATAACTGTTTTACTATTTCCAAAATACAATTGCTGACGTTCTAACCACCACACTTTCCAAACTGAGAACTACTCTCAGGTGGCAGCAAACAGGTACCAGTACCTGCTGCTGTGGTTTGCAGCAGTGGTCTAGAGCCAACCACGAAAGGAGCATGCACTTAAGAACACACACAGCCATTTTCCTAACTCCTGATCGAATCCGTCTAACTCTGAATGACTATTAAAATACAATTCTGAATGCCTATGACCCTTGCTTATTTAACACGCTCCTTTTTTTTTTTCTTTTTCCTTTGTTGTTTTTATTGAGGTGACGGTGGTTTACAACCCGGCGTGGGATTTAAGGGTGAAGGTTCACATCTCTTCAGATGCTTGTTGCCACATTACCAGGGCACCCACAGTCCTTCCCAACAGCCTACTGGGCCCCTCTCCTCCTTGCCCCCCATCCCTGTCCATACCCCTGGGGGTCCCAGTTCAGCAACCAGACTCCAAGGGTTGGTTGTGGTTCAGCTGTTATTTCCTTTGCTTGAACAGAGCTTTCTTAACTCACTGAATGTTTTTTCTTCCTTCTCTATTGTTTACATGTAAGAATCTTCTCAACTTCTCCTTTCCTGCTTCTCTTTCCTCTATGTGGTGCCGCAGCCACACTAGCTCACATTAGCAGGGGCACAGAGCTGAGCTGGCCACCCAGCATCCTGCTCTTATGTCTGAGTCGAATTTATGTTTGAGCTGAATGATAGCAGCTCACAGTCCTCCAAATGCTGCTTTCATCTGATAAATCAGAAGCTGCTTGGTGAGGCTTGTCAAGTTCTAGAATCCTCCATTTGTTTCCTGGTGTTCAACATCTACGCTTTTATCTTTTCTTTTCATAACTGGTATCAAAAACACTATCATAGTTTAAACACTCATTATTTTCCCCAAAAGAACCGTTGGCTCTTTCCGTCTTCTAGGCTGTGAAACTTTCTTAAGAGCCGTGGACTTCACACTTTGAAGCTTTAGAATACATATTTGAAAAGATCCTTTCCTGGAACCTGCGTAAGTGGCAAATGGTTGAATTGACTAAAAAAAAAAAAAAAGAAAGAAACAACTTTTCATAAACAATAGGCTAGTTGACTAATTAGCAATACCAGTAGAAAGGGAAGAACGGTGCTCACTGAGTAATTATTTAATCCATGCTTTTTAAACGTTTGGCATGTTGACTTCACTGTGGGTTTTATGACCTGCAGTTTCAGTGTTGGTTAGGTGTAACACAGCCCCAGTTGGGTTGGAAAACCCAAATAGGAAGCTACAAATTTGGGTTTTCACATGTCCAACTTTGCTCCTCTTCCCGGTGAGAGGACACCTTGGGTATCCAGCCTGCACACAACTGCTACCTCCCCTTGTGGGCTGACTATTCCCTGGGCAGACACAACCTTGGGGATACTTTGCCCTGGGTCATACGAAAAAGGAGAAATCGGGGGAAACCCAACTCTGTCTGGATTCGTTCCCTGCTGAGTTAAACACAGGTGCAATAAACCAGCAAGTGCAGTGCCCAGTAAGTGCACGGAACTGATATAAACAAGCAATAAAATCCTACTTCCTTCTTGCCAATTAGTAAATACTGGAACCTGGGAACACTACGAAAGATCTGAGAAAAATAAAAATTGAACCGCAAGGAACCTAAAGGGGCAGGAGACCGAAATCATTTGAAGACAGGCCAGAGCGTTTGATTTTGATGGATTCATTTAGGCTCCATTTTGACTAAGCATAACCCAGAGAATTTCCTGGCAGATGGTCACAAAATGTAATCCTGTGAACTGCATTCTGTTTTATAAAGGACAATAGAGGCCCCGCTGCCCCTTTTCACCAGGCAGGCAGAGGAGGGTCAGCTGCTCGACCTTCCCGGTCAGTCTTGGGCCCTCACCCCTGCTATCGCCCGGCTGTCAAGACTGCCATGCTGGACCGCGAAGAACCAGAGGTTGTTTGACTCAATCTCCCCGTTTCTGTATGGCCCTGTTCGCAACTTGCTGAGGCTGCAACTCGGTAACTGATTAACGACCACAAAGAGGTGGGGGGTGGGGGAGGGCTGATAAATCAGGGGGAGCTGGTTTTGCCCTATTCAGGCCCGTTGGTATCAGGTCAACTTTAGGTCTAAATAAGTTTGCATCAGTGTTCGGAGGGAAATGAGTTTTCTTTTTGCTAATAAAAAAGCTAACAGAGACACAGGCGAGTCCTGAAGTTGGCAAATGGAAATGGGGTGGGGGGGGAGATGTTACGGTTTCCCAAGCTGGGGGACGCAGTAACTACACGGGGAAACAGGGCTGGCCAACAGGGCTTTCCTTCCTTCTTTGCCGGATCCCCTGAGAGGCAGGGACTCAGGACACCTGTCCGCCGGCCAGACCTGCCAAAGAGGGGGCGGCCCTGGGCGCCACGGACTCGCGGGCTGTGCCAAGCCGGGTAAAGTGGGCCAAAGCAGGTGCCTAGGAGAGGTGACCAGCAAGAGCACGAGGGGGGGGAGGGGGCAGGAGCTGAATGCGAGTCCACCCCTTAAGCCCCATGGCGCGCCTGGTGCCATCTGGCGGGCTCCGACACCGGCCAAGCCCTGCCCCTCCGG
>PVHY01023730.1:0-20587 GCA_004024945.1 Uropsilus gracilis
CCAGCAATCCCACTACTAGGAATCTACCCAGAGGACATGAAAACATTAATTCAAAAGGACACCTGTACTTGCATGTTCATTGCAGCTCTGTTTACAATTTCCAACATTTGGAAACAAACCAAATGTCTCAAAACAGATGATTGGCTTGAAAAAATGTGGTACATATACATGATGGAATGCGATGCATCAATCAAACACATGTCATTCGCAACAACCTGGATGGGACTAGAAAGACTCATATTAGCAGAAATTAGTCAAAAAGAAAAAGAGAAGTACAGGATGGTCTCACTTATATGATGGATATAGGGAAAAACAAACGAATAAGAAAGAATGAAAACAACCAATGGGCCTGAACCATGGAGCAAGAGAGGAGGAGGGGGAAGAAGACAGGGGAGGTCAAGAGCACAAAAGATCAGGATGGTTAACAAATGTTAGTGAAGTAGGAAAGCCGCAGGTACACAATAATGGACTAACATAATATAAATATACATATACATGCAAATTAAAAAAAATTAAATTAAATTTTAAAAGAGAGAGAGAGAGAGAGAGAGAGAGAGAGAGAGAGAGAGAGAGAGAGAGAGAGAGAAAAGGGACAGGCTTATTAGGGAATGGAGAAAGAAAAAGAGAGCCATTTGCATAGTGCCAGGCAGGCAGGAGAGCTGCTTCTCCCCAGCGTGGAAGTTGTACTGATTCCTTTTTTTTCTTAATTAATTAATTAATTTTTTATATATGTGTTTCACATCTTTGTATTCCCTGAGGACACCCACCACCTTTCCTCCCTGACCATCTCTCCCATCTCCATCCCTCCTAACCCCCCACATGTGCATCCCTTTTATGTAATTTTCATTTGCATGGCTATGGCCTAAAGTGTCAACCGGAATAAACTTTATAATAATTAAAAAAAAAAGAAAAGAAAGAAAAAAAATCACCAACTTAGAGATTTGGAAACACTCCAGCAACAATAATGGAGATGTAAAGTATACTATTACAAACAATACTTACCCCTCGCCTTGTTTTTTTCCTATTGACCTTTATTTACCAGGTAAATAAACAATGTGAAATGTGATGGGCTTGAGTAAGTAGAACTAGTAGCATAAAATTGGGATTTGGGATGAGTTTGTGAAAAATACCTGGAGCACAATCATTTCTGCCACACCAATGCAATGTGGTCTACTCTCTTCAAGTAGTGAGTGACCACCAAGCAGAAAAATATCTCAATTTATTATCCAAATAATCCCAGGAAAATCAAGGTTTCTGGCATAGGAACCTCTGTTGTACCCTGGAAGGCAGTGCAAACATTGTGTAAATTAGAGAAAAGGTATGTTATTACATAAATATGCAGTTATTGCTCAACCCTTTAGCGTTCTGAACCATGCAGCCTCTGGGATTTCAGCCTTGTCCACAGCAGGTCGTGTATTATGAATTCAGATTGAAGACAAGGGAGTGTCATCCTGCTTCTAGGGGCATAAGATAGTGGTTCTAACATTTTCTTGCTCAGAGCTTCCCTGGTCATTTGGGAGACTGTAGACACCTGTGAACTGATGACTCTCAGATGAGAGGCCATTATAGCCCATTGTGCACAACTCTGGATGGGAAGCATGATTTATCAATGGTCTCAGAGGAGAGGCGTTTGTTTCCTTATCCTTGTTCAGTGTCTAGGAGTGCTCTGGTGTGATCTCAAGAGAAGACTTGCTTCTAGAAGTACGTTAAGCTGAAGCACAACCTGTGATACATACTCTGGATCCAACATAGCATAACAGATACAACCATTCTTTCCTTAAGAGGAATGAATGCTAGAATGGACTTCACCAAATAATCTAAAGTGGATTCCTCCTCATTGGGTGAGGGGCCTGTAAGCATGCAAACTAAAGCTCTCATACCCATTTCAGCTCTTGAGAAAGTCAAATTAAGGTACCTAGTTGAAGGAAACAATTAAAATTTTTCAAAGATTACTGATTTTGGAATAAATAACCATTAAAGCTTCTTTCCTACAAATACAAGTTTTGCTATCTCCATAAGTAAAATACTCTTTTAGTGCAAATTGCATTTTAAAATTCATGACTAATGAAATTCATGTATGGTTGTCCCATGAGTTTTCTAGAAGGGAAGAATAAAACATTTGGCAGCAACTCTATAAAGCTCTCATTTAGTTATAGTCTCTAAATATTTGTATCAAGCAGTGTACCCATTGACTTAGGTAAAGAGATCACTCATATATTCTCATTTCTTAAAAATCCACATCATTATTTTAGGTGGTAGCAGATTCCTGGCTAAATTATGCTCTAATCAGACACTGGGAAAAAATGAATGACAGGACACAGCACCTCATGGAGAAGTCTCCTCGATTACCCTTCAGCAGTTTAGCTGTCTGTACGTTCAGCTCATGCTCAGCTATGATGATTATTTTATGCTAATAGAGTAATATTATGTAGTTTTTACCAAGACAGGAAAAAGCAAAATGAGCTTGGAGAGGGCTCTGCAGCTGTGTGGATTGACTGTATATGGTCCTTGGGGGATGTGATTATCAGATGACTGAATCATCATTAGGATAATTAGTGTACTTGGCAACTGCATTAGTGGAATTATTGTCATTGCTCACAGCTTGTCAGTTTAGTTTTTTTGATTTGGTGAGATTCATGTGTATCAATAAAACTGACCATATGAATAAAGAAAAAAATAGTTTGGTTATTTCAATATATTCATTAAAAATGAATAAATGAAAAGTGAATATATTTAAGCAGAGAAGGGTCTATTCTGATATGCAATGGTTAACTTGCAGCTGTCCTGGAAATAAACTTAGATAGTTAAAGAGAAATATATGATGACTATAAACAGATTCCTTACCATTAGCTGTGACTTAATTCTTAAAAGAAAAACGTTGAGGCCACTCTTAATTGTCTTAGTTGTCCCTCTCACTTCCTAGGCACTAGCCATGATTGTTCACAAAAAAAACTTTCAATATCTAGAGTATCTTTTGAAACAAGTCAGAGCTTGGAAGTGTAAAATGCTCACGTAGAGTTAGTGCTCAATAATGTTTTAGCTTTTTATTTAAAACAAACAAACAAACCCGTACCTCTGTTTAAAACTAACTCACTTCTAATGATTCTGATGATCAGATATGACACTAATGCTATGTGTTTAGCTCAACAAACTCACCCTCCATTCTACTACACACAAAACCTCTGATGTCCCTTATTACTCCATTAACCTGAAGCTTGAAGCATCCCTGTTAATCTCAAGGTTTTGTTTGTTTGTTTTTTCATGTGTACAAATTCACATTCCATATAAACTCTGTCCTCCAAGTTTATTCATCTTTTCTCAAGACAAAAGTGAAGAACTAAATGTCTTTACTGAAACAATTAGAAATGTTGCTGGAATTTTTACTATTTGCTGCTGTGTACACCGTGGTCTTAAATTATTCCTTGGCAACTTTTTCCCCTCCTATGTTTTCATTTCTCCTGTATCCACAAAAGTGATAATTCTTGGCAAAAGTCACAAAGCTGATGCATTTAACAATACAGGAAATGGAAAGACATTCCTTAACACTGTGTTAGCAGAGATTTTTTAAATATATAATGAAAACAAACATAACAACAAAACAACCTTTGTCAAACTTAAAAGCATTTCACAGAAAAATAAACTACTAAAAAGATCATCTATAGATTTGGAGAAAAAATTTGTTAGTTTTCTCTTAGTAACAAGCTATATACATACATACGTACATATATATATTACACATATGTGTAGATATATACATAGACATAGATATACAATCATACAACTCAGTGAAAACAGATCATTCAGATTGAAAAAAATAAGTAGAGAAACAAAATAGACATTTTTCCAAAACAGGTATCCAAATGGTCGACATGTACATGAAAAGTTGTATAACCTCACTAATCATCAGGATACCACAAATTAAAAAAAAAATGTGAGCTATCTTGCCTATTAGAATGAACATTACCAAAAAAATGAGAGATACATATTAGGGAGCATATGGACAAAAGGAAATACTCCTACACTCTAGATGTGGATGGAAATCAGTACAATAACTAATGGAGATAATTGGGAATTCTCCCCAAAGATTAAAAAATTCCAGCTAACATAAAATAAAGCCATCTCACTAGGGTGTATCTATCCAAAAGTCATAAAAGCAGGATATGGAGGAAACATACACATTCTTAAGTATATGACAATATCATTCACAACAGCCAATATATGAAAATAATCTAAATGTTCATGAGTAAGTTGATAAATGTGGGATATAATGCAGTTATGAGAAATGAGAATATACTGCCATTGATGACAACATGGACAGATTCTTGAGTCCATTGTGCTAAGTGAAATATATCAGAGAAACACAAATACAGTGTAATAGAATTTACATGAGGAATCTGAGAAAGCCAAATGTGTATAAACAGAGTAGAAAAGTGGTTGCTTTGGACCAGGAGGCTCTAGCACCCATGGCTTAAGGATTCAAATAGGAAATAAGCAGGAAATAAGCTCTAGAGATTGAAAGCACCACACAGTGAATTCCAGCACTATTGTATTAAAATTGTCAAACTTGCAAAGAAACTAGGAATTATTCCAACCACCATACATGAGGAAATGATAATTATAGACTGTGAAGTGCCAACTATTGCTACAAAGCAGTGGTTTTACATATAAGACATATCAAGCATATTGTGCCCCCTAAATTTGTGCAATGTTATATTCCAAGTGTTAAAAAAAACAAAATATGGAGTATCCTGCAACAGGACTCAAGGATGTCTGTACCTACACTTCAAATTCATTTTTGTTTTAATAAAAGATTTAATATATCATCTTATTTTTTCTTGAAAATAATATGTGTGTATATTTTGAAACATATTTTTTCTCATTTTTTACGCAATAAATATCACAACAAACCAATCTATAACATGTAAATATTTAGAGCTCAATATTCAGACATTAATAGGAGTTTACTCTGAGAAATACTATTTTTTTTTATTTTGAGGAAATATATAAAGAGAAAATATGTTAAAACTATTCAAAATATTGCAACTCATACTAGCGACTCTGAATGGAAAGGGCACGGTTATCGCCCAGCATTATTGGAATCCACTATATTTCATGTTCTTGTTCGAACTCCATCTCCTATACCTCCCATTTTTTATATAATTTCTGTGCCAGCAGCATTCATCATACCTACTCGATGGCATACAATGAGAGCTTACTGAAGTCAAGAGGAAGTAAAGAGCATTTAATAAACAACTGTCTACATACATGGCCTGGAACTATGCCAAGCCAGGTCATGCTGGTCATTGTCAATTCGGGCAAATGGAAGATTCCTGGAGCCTTTGTTATATCCAATGTGCTTTTATTCTGAAACATAGAACCACATACTCAGGCAGAGAGGAAGGTAGAGTAGCCCTGAGAGAGGTCAGCTAACAATGGTTTGTTTGTCCCTTTTACACTGTTAAGTGTCCATAGCCCACAAGAGAAACTGTTGCGAATGCAAGACCCATCTACTGCTGACTAAAATTTCAAGGTGATAGAATTACCTGTGTGTGAAAGGCAGTAAAATAAACTGATTTCAACCCATTTTCCTTACAATACAATTAACTCTGATTCAGATCTATCTAATTTAATTAATGTTAACTTTGAAAATAGGATCATTGCTTAGCAAAGGCATTTCCCCAGCAGGACTTACTTCAGTAGGCGTATCAGCATTGAATGGTAAATTATTTGAAAGTTATACTGACCAAATCACTGCAGGTTACTAAATATTCTACTCAGAATTCAGTTTATCTCATTTTCAGCTATTCATACTTGTTACCACCAAGAGTCTGTTATTCAAGAAAAGTGTTTTTTTCATTAGAGAGACTTAATCCTCTGATAAGTTCTTCCCTTCCTTCAGGTGCTTGGGCAATGTAATTTTTATTACTTCTAATCTTTTTTTATCATAACTATTCCATGTAATAAATGAAGCTAGTCTCTTTCCACTAAATCTGGGTAGACCCAAGTACATGTTTCATTAGTGAATGTGGCACATGCATTTCCATATATTATTCTGTCTACTGGATTCATATGCCTGTGAATGTCCATAAATACATCTGTAAATGTAAAACCAAATTTAGTAATATATAAAATAAGAAATATCTCCATAATCTATACATTTACCTAATTTAGATTTTATTGAAACATAGGTTGGTGTTTGCTTCAGGTAGAATACTTATGATTGTTTTAATCTTTAAAGAACACTTTACTAAGTGAGTCGGTTCCAGATGCCTTGGTTATTTAATAATGATTTCCTTGACTGATTTAGCTATTCATGCTATTGCTGCCTCAATATGAAAAAAAAAAAAAACTTTCAAAAATGTCCATTCTTTTTATAATACTCAATTTCCTCTTATTAATTCTCATAAAATGTTATCAGATTTTTGTTAGATGAGTTATAGTCTATATTTAGATGCTATACCATTATATTGAGTGTTGATGTAAAAAGATTACAAAATTTGGTCTAAGGAGATGAAAAAATCCACTACTGAAACCTACCTCTGTCTTTATATTTTCATGCCCACCTGAATGTGGCAGTCCACGGAGCCTTAACTTTCCTTGTTGAAAATTTGAACTTAATAATGTAAAGCTGAAAGCACTTCTATATGCCAAGTAGGACCATGCCTAGCACATGACAAATTTTATGTGATATTAATATGTAGTAATTATTAGGGTGTTCACATTCTTTTATTGTTAGTTCATAGCTTATATGTGAATACATCTCCTATGGGTGTTAGATGTTCATTATTTCATCTATAATGCATATCTTTTTCAGTTAAACCTGTTCCATAAGCTTTAGGATATACTCAAGATTATATGTTGTATGTGACAGCTGAGTGTTCACTTTGTGTTTATGTGTGCAAATAGGTTGAAGATTATTGTTTCAAAAAGCACAATGCATCATGCACATGAAAATGAACTTCATAAACTTATGTTTACTAATATGTATATTTTTGTTATTCCTTGAAAATATAAGCAAAGATGTTTCTTTCTGAACCACTAGAGGCCATCATACTCTTTCTTAAATAAAGTACATATGCAAATCAAAAACTTAATTTGAGAGGAATTTATAAATAGTCTAGAGAAATTGCATATTACATAAGAGAATAGATAGCTCACTGTTTCAGATGGACGGATCTTCTTCATTCCACTTTATTTATCCCAATCTGACACTGTCAAATTTGTAGCTACAACTGAAGGCAACTTGATTTTTTAATAGGACTGACACTTGTTTTAACAAACTCTAAGGAATAATTCTATAAAAGTACAGAAGACATTTCAGAACTAATCAAAGATTTTTCACATAAATTATTTTTGGTTGTTTTCTTAGCTATGTGTTGAGGGACGCCAATCAAGTGAACAAAAAAAAAAAAAGTGAGAACTCTGAAGCCTGTTAGATGATATTGTTAAGTGATGGTAACCACCAACGTCAACGTAATGGCAGGCATCTCCCTCAAGAACAACTTTGTGAACTATTTTTACAGAAACGCATGATAGTATTGCACCAAGAGAAAAAAGAAAATAATGAAAATATTGAAATAATTCCAAGAGTAGACTTGTATCTTTATCTTAAAAGTTTGTTCTCATTTTTTTAATCTCAGTGAATTTAGCTTTTTATGGTTCATATAATAGTCCCTCAAACTATTTTTCTGAAGATAGGATACACAATCAAAATGATGATTGCTATGGAGACTTTATTATTAGATGATCTTCAAGAGCTAATCTAAGAGGAATTTATAGAAATAAATTGTTATGACACTTTTTGTTTTATAGTATGAATCCAACTACTTCCAGAAATCTAATGAGAAAGTAGTATATTTTAAAGCAATATCTTTTATAATAGAATTTATATAGTGTATTTTGAATGTCAGTTATAAGAATTAAATCAGAAATTAACTCTTACATTTACAAATACCTTTTGAGCACGTAAAATATTATTGGCAAACTATGAATATCACTTGAAATAATGCTATTAGATTTAGCAACTTTTGAAAGATAGTATACCATAATGACTTTGATATGGAAATATTTATCGCAACTGTAATCATTTTCCATCTAATGGTAAATAGAATCAGTGATGTACAAAGTCATTGATGCCCTCATAGATAATCACAGGAGAGATGGGAGCCTTGCAAATGCAATAAGACTCATTTTTAATTCAGAATAATAGGAACAAAAACATTTAGAAGCAAAAGCTGATCTCACATTCTTGCAGTAAGTCATGCATTCAAAAAACTACACATGCTAAAGAGAAAAGGCCTTTCATAGACTGTGTCATAGCCCAAAGTAAGGAGATGCCTGTGTTTTATTTTATCACATATAAAGTTTTCTGAATATAATCAATGAGTTTATAATAGTAGTTGTACATATTCACTGAAATTGAGAAAATATAATTTTTCATGAAATCATTGAGCCCAATAAAATGCTAAATACTAGAAATTAGTAAGCACTCAATTGAAAATAAGCTAAATTTATAAAATTCAGTCAGATTTCAATCAAATAAAATTAAATACATTATGTTGTTTAAAGTATCTGTACTAAAGATGCAAATTAATTTCCAGTATTTTTACAATTGATAAATACGTTCGGACTAGTTTTCCTATATTAGATGTGTAGGAAAACTAGTCAAAAAAAAAAAAATATATATATATATATATTTGGTGAGAACATTTAGGTTCTACTTTCTTCCCAATTTATTTCAGCTATCTGATATAGTGTTGTCAACCTATTATACTCACTATATCAGATTGTCAGATAGTTTTCATTTACAGCTGAATATTTATAACTTTTAACCAGTTTCTCTTGATTTCTCCTAGTTAAAGATTTGGTGGTAACTCTTGCATCCTTTATTTCAAAGAGTTTGACCATATTTTCTGATGCTGTGTATGAATGTACCATGCCTTGTGTCTTCCTGTCTGGCTTACTCCATTTCCTATTAATGCCCTCAAGAACCATCCTTCTATGGTAAGTGGCAGGCATTCATTATGTCTCAGGGTTCAGCTATAGCCCCTGTGTGCATGTGTGCATACATATGTGTGTTTTATTGTTCCTAAGCCATCATTTATTTATATACAATTGTTTCTGTATCTTGATAATTGTGTAGACTGGACAATAAACATGGGAGTGCAGATATCTCTTAGGTATCCTGCTCATTTATTTTATAACTAGAGGGAGGATTGATGAGTCATATCATAGATTGTAGAACAAGGATGAGACTCACCAATCTATGTAGGTTCTACATTGGTTTTGGCATTTATGCAGACATACCATGCAGGGCAGGACAGGACAGGTTCAGGCCTGGGGGGTTGGAGTGGAGGGCTGGATATCAACGAACCCCTCAGACTCGTGCACAGTCTTCACTCTCTCTGTCTTTGTCTCTTTCTCTGTCATTTCTTGTATTCTCTCATGCTTGTGCTCTCTGCACCCCTTATACCCTCTCTCCCAGGCCCAGATGTGCACACTTACACATGCACATACTCACTGGACTGCACAACCATGAGGAAGATAAAACACCCCCAAGTGCTGCTTATACAGTCTCATAGAGGAAAAGTCTTACCAATCCACTTAATTCTATTTTTACCTACATAGGTTCCATTTTTATTTTTTGAAGAAACCTCTTCTTGTTTGCCTTAGTGTGAAGTTAATTTGCATTCAAATTGCCTTCTTCAAGTTCCTTAATCTGTTGTACAGTTTTTAGTCTATAGACCTTCATCTTTTTGTTAATTGTATTAATAACTTCTTTATTTTCCTTTGATGTTACTGTATATAAGCTTTTTCTCCTTAATTTCTTTTTATGAAATTTCATTGCTAGCATATAGAAGCACAACTAATTTGTACTCTATAAATTTACTGAATATATTAGGTTTTTTTTTTTGTGGAATGTAGAATTTTCTATATATAATATAATGCCACCTGCAAATAAAAATTTACTTTTTCCTTGCCAGTAGATTGCTTCTTCTTCTTAATTTTGACTACTGCTCTAGCTTCTCAAGATGCATGTAGAACTCATATTTATGCTGAGTCAGGCTTTCAATTATCTATTAATAATTTTGTGAACTTTCAATCCTCTCCACCTCAAACATGTTGCTTCTCCATAGAGCACTGGGAAAATTGTTTGCTATGATCTAGCTTCCTAAAATATATTTAGAGGATTTCACTCCTTAAAATTAGAAAGTCTGATTTTCTTTAGTTGACCCAACCAAAATATGACATAAATTCAGTGACAGCATTAGTCAAAGTAATCAAAAATGTTCAACAGCAAATGCACTGATTTGCTGTGTATTTGCTATGTATTTTTTTTTGCTGTGTATTTGCTATGTATTTGCTATGTATTTGCTGTGTATTTGCTATGTATTTGGCATTTTTTGGACATTTTTCCATGGTGCACAGACCCAGGAAAAAAATAAAAGTTGCTATTTCTTTATGATATTTCTGTTTCCCAATCTAGTCAGGTAGGAATACAGATGGAAAAAGAAGTGACCTAGTCACCATCTGTTGCCAGCACCTTGTCATTCATTATCTCAGGAGTGGAGTGGTCTCTGCTCTTTTATGGATTTGTCTATTTGACAGCAAACTAACACCTTGGAAATTAATTAACATGAACATATGGAAGTGGGTGTTAGTTCCATAATTTACAAACTAGTTCAATTTTACAAAATGCTTCATCTAAATATTTTTTCCAATGTAGATAAAATAAACTCCTAGACTCACTTGGAAACTTGAAGGAGAACATGCCTTAGTTAGTGATTCTGACTCATTAATTATAAAAGGAGGTAATACAGCTACATGGGAATCTTTTCTGCTTTAAAAATTATAAGAAGGGAAAAATGTTCACCTAAAGTTACCCAGCTTTAGTACAGACCAATTTTGAGTTTTATGCTAGTAACCTTTTATACTGACACTTATTTGCTCATGGCAAATGATATAATTTAAAAACTCATTTTAAAAAATTTTCAAAAAGGCAAAATTGTTAAGTTGAGTTATGTGAAAACAGTTTCAATTAGTGAAGTGAATAAGATATATTTGAATTTATAGGATTTCAAATTATTGATTTGATAGTTTCCATTTTGGTTGGGTATTTATTTAGAAAATTGGTAAATTTGGATAAGAGAACATAATTGAAATCAAATAGCAATCACAGACATTGTTTAACTGGACACTTAATGTGCTTTTACTACAGTTGACCCAAAGTTAACCACCAGTCATCTTTTGAATGTATCTATGTTAACCTGTCAATACTTTATCACTATGTGAATCTAAGATGCATATACCTTAATTGGTGCAAGTTACAGAACCAGAAATTAACACAACATATTCTTTTTCAGAGAGATTTCAGTACCATGTTAATAAGTACTTGCATTCATGAAGTATTCATGATGTGTTACTTTATTCTAATAATATCATGACACTAATGATCATTTGAATCACTTATCTAAAAGTTACTTTTAGAACTTTAATTCCTAAACAAATATTATATTTGAAAGTTATGAGTGCCATAAAAGATAAATTAGAATTTAAAAGGTTACAATTAATACTGATTAATTAAAATGAAATCTACTAAGATATCATGACTTCTGTTAAAATTACTAAAACATTTTTTAAGAAGATGACTATCCGTTAAATATTTTAGTGAAGGATATATTTTTGAGTTACTTTTTTGGTCTTTTTACAGATTTCTTATGCTTAACTCATCCTTTTAAAACACATGATGACAAAATTAGAAATTACTTTGAAAAAATTCCAATGTCACTTTCAACTAAAATAATGATTTACTTGAGTTTAACAAAGTTTTTTTTTTTTTTTAAATGCTCAAAATATTATTGGGTATATCTTTAAAGAATTGAAATGAAGATTTAAAGTGCTAAGCTGATGAGATTTGCAAAATTAACTTTGTAATTACTGTGTGTCACAAAACACAGTGCTGATCGGCATTTTCCAGCCAAGTGAAGTTTAAGTTAAGCAATGAAGACTACACACCGTGAACATCAGTAGATGATTTTGGCATCACCAAATCTTGCTTTTAAGAATGTGTCAGGAAATAAATATTCAAAAGTTTTGTATAAAATCATGAAATTTACTTTATTATCTAATTTGAAATTTCAACTAAAATGATTTCAGAAATTAAGTCACATTTTAAAATAGTACTGGACTTTGAATAAAAGTCACCTAGTGTTTATAATTTTTTGAGAATTATTTTTTTACTAAAATTTTCACGCTTAAGCTCTCTGTAAACATGTTTGTCAGCATTAGCTAGTGTATTACTTTTTTTTTTAATTTACTGAGCAGATGACACAAGTAAACAATTTCTACACGATTTTGCTTTATTTCCATTATTCTAATACTGTAATAAGCTTGAAGCTAACAAAATCTTTAAAATACTTTCTGTGATTTAAACATATTTATTGCTTTCTGAAAATACAAGTACCCACTTTCACTCTCTCATTTAATGCTACTTATCTTCAAACTGTCAATATAAACCTGTATCCCTACCTACCTGATTTCTAGCCTTATAATCTTGTGTATTAAAAGACACATATAAAAAGAAACATAAACACAGAAGATTTTTAAAATGAGTCATGAACTATTGTTCAGAATGGATTGTTGAAATGAAATAAGCTAATTTATTTGATATGTTTAGAAATGCAATTTAGAGTTTTCTCTCAAATAGATTCCCTATCCATTCCCGTTTTATATTTGGGATTTATACTTATACAGTGTTATTAATATAGTCACCATCTTTAAAATAAACTTTCAAGTTTTAGACATGAACTCTGTAGGCACTTTCTGTGATACAAAGAAGTATAGTTATGTACGGCATGGACTCAGATGTGATACCAAGAAGTAGTTATCATGAAAACACCAAAAATGTCCTTTCTCCTGGGGAAAAGGCAAGGATATTACCTGCCTCTTTCATGTCAATGTTCAGTCAGATCCATTCAGAATAGAGCAAGATACTTCTCAACTTCACAAAGACTTAACATATCTTGAATGTTAACATAACTTCAATCCCTCAAATCTTTCTCACTACTCCTTGGAATTCACAGACCTAAAAATTCTCAAATAACCTGATGATGATTAAAGGTGTGTGGTTCTAGTTTGAAAAGGTTAGAATTACTGCCATCACTAAGGTTGACTCTTCTTTTTTAAAAATACATTTTTTTCTTATGTAAAAAGGATTGTTAATGCTTTCTGTTCTCAAGTTGAGAACTTAAACATGCAAAGAAGAGCATGTGGACAAAACTTAAATTTTATTCATCAGTGTGTTGAGGGGACCTTGGTTGACATCACATTTTGTGACTGAGAGTCACTCCCAAATAAGTATTCTATCAGATGACCCACAGGTGACATATTAGAGTGTGTGATTGCCTTTGCATCTTCCCAGTGTATGTCTTCCTTCATTTCACAGAATAAAGTCCATTTTGGCATTTGACTTCCACTAGATAATAATCACCTTTACAGTGTTTTCTTTAGAAAATCTGCTATATATTATATAACCACTAATAGAAATTTTTTAAAAAAGATAAAAAATATGCCTCTCTTTTACAAATTCTATCTAGTTTTTGAATAAGCCCCAACATATGCAAAGTTACAGAGAAATATTCCTCAAATAGATTTATGTAAAATTCAGTGGCTGAGACAGCAATTCATCTACTTAGAGGATCTTTTTCATTAGTGAGGGTATAAGTTTAGTTTTCCTGCATGGGTTCCTGCAGAGTGCCCACTGAGAGCAAGAGTAGGAGGCCCCTTCAGCATCAGAAGACATGGGTGTTGGGTTAGGGAGTTAGGTCTACTGGGCAATAGCACCATGAAGACAAGGAGTCTGGTGGATCTTCCATCTTGAGAACCCCATGGGTGTGGAGAGCCAAAGCTTCAAGTATAATGGCCCTTTGCTGGATTTTAGGGACTTTCAAGTTGCTAGATGGAGGATGAAAAATGACCAACTACATAGCCATGTGATGTCGCTGGAGGGCCTGTGAACGCATAGGTGTCTGAAAACAGCAGCCATGGGGTATCTTACACACTAGGTCGTGTTCATTCATCTCAGAGTCATCACCTGCTGGCCTGGCCAAACTAGTCAGGGAAAAACCCTCTTCATACCCATTAGTGTCCATCCTTCTCCCAGCATTGTCATTTTCATTATTTACTACTTACTATTATGACGTATTGGGGGCAAAGGAAAGCATCCTGAATCTTGCTGCTTCGTTCAGGTTGACAAATAAACAGTCAGACGAACTGTGGGGGGAGGGATGGGGGAGAGAGGAGAGAGAGAGAGAGAGAGAGAGAGAGAGAGAGAGAGAGAGAGAGAGAGAGAGAGAGAGAGAGAGGGAGAGAGGGAGAGAGGGAGAGAGGGAGAGAGAGAGAGAGATATCAGCATGACAGCTGACTCACCTGCCCGTTGGGGAGTTTCTTGCAAAGCAAAAGTTTACTGAGTAAGTTTTACTTTCTCCGCTGAAAATTGATCAGAAGATTATTTCCTCTTGGGTGAGGCCCTTCCTGAGCTTATATGTAAGATTCTTTTTCAGAAAAAACTTGTGCTTGCCTTCAGTACCCCTCCCATATAGATAAACTTTGTCAAAGATATACTTGGGGTGGCAGGTTTTCGCACCTCTGTTGTATGTGCCAAACTAGGATGACAGAGCCATTGTTGAGGACCACACTGCCCCCACTTCAGATTCTGTGCAGATGATGCGTCCTTGCTGGCACCACAAATCTTGCTTAAGGGCCACATTTTCCTTTCGCATCTGGCTCAGGTCCTGTTAAAGAACAAGATTCAAAATTCACCCATGCAACATTATTTACAATAGCCAGGATATGAAAGCAACCCAAATGCTCCGAAATAGATGAATGGTACAAAAAGCTCTGGTCTTTGTACACAATAGAATATTATTCATCAACCAAAAAGGGCAAACATGTCATTCATGGCAACATGGACAGAGCCAGAAGGAATCATCTTAGCAGAAATAAGCCAGAAAAGAAGAGAAATACAAGGTGGTATGAGGTATGAGGTATGAGGGAAAAACAAACAGATAAGAAAAAGTTTAAACTAACTTTCAGGAGAATTGAAGCATAGTGCATGTGAGGGGAAGGGGGTAAACTCGGGGTGGGAGGGCCATGAAAGATTAAGATGATGGTGCATGATGGTTTATCATGACTGATAAAGTGGTGGGAGAACCTGGGGTAGATAACAATGTAAAATAAAATATATAATTAAAAAATAAATTAAAAAAAATCATCCATGGAGAGATCAACTGACTTTCTGGAAGAATCCTGGGCAGGCAACTCCCATCTGCCCACCCCTGGTACCCAAGGGCTCACCAACAACATGTAAATAGTTACAGGGAGGGAAGAGGTGAAACTAAGTGATTAGCAAAAGAAAAGATTGTTTCAGGGAAAGTCACCTTCCCTCAGCAGAAAGTCAGGAGAGGCTCTTATCGTAAGGGTGACCTTCTGTTTGGTGTTAACTGGAACATTCCAGATTGATTAGTGTAGGATGAGGGCACTTCTTCTCTATTTCCCAAAGCATCTACACTGTTGCTCTGTCTCCGGAACAGCGAGCCCCTCTCCACGCACCCTCTGACCACACAGGAACTGAGGGGCTGATTTCTGGCTGCCTGTGGTCACTGTGGCTATGTGCTTTAGTTGCCTGGCAACAGCTCGCCCAGAGACTCCTACCAGGAACCACAGTCAGAGCCCCCAGGAGCCCTTTCCAGAAACTCTCCTTCCCGGAAACATGGGCACAAATTGTCTTTCTCCTCTCCTGTCTCCTGTCTCCCTTTGTGCCTTCCTTGTATCCCTGATTCTTGAGCACTTCTTCACAATGGTTCACATGTACTTAATGTGAAAAGAAAATAATGCAACCCTAAGTTGAACTATTTTTCTTCTGATAATCACTCAACCCAGATATATTAAATATATTTTATAGATTAAATATATTTTACATGTCAGTGTCAGTCCATCCAGAGAACTCAGACAATTCAGCCTGATACAATCATTTCCAGTTAAGAAATGCAAGCATAATAGGTCAACTCCTCAGAGCAGAAAACACTAAGATTGATGTCTTCCTGATGACAGGTCCAGTATTTTCCCCCAACTCTCAAGAAATAGTCAAAGATCATGGAGACAATCAAGATCCCCAAATTAATAAATTTGAAAATGTTTATGTGAATTTATAGCTACAGATGTTCCCCACAGACTTAAGTGTACCCAATGGAAGCCTTGAAGATGTGATTTCGGAAAATAACAAAACCCTATGCAGCACACAATGACTAAGAAAATGGAAACACGGAAATCCATGGACATCAAAGAAAACCCATGTGTCTGTGTTAAGAAGTCAAAAATCTAGTCTTCTAAGGTGTGTGTGTGGGGGGGGGGGGCTTGAATGTTTCCATCACACTGGTAAATGATGAAAAAATACAGTGTTATTGTACAACTCAGATACATGAACTTCACATCAGTTGCAGTACAGAAAAAATCCTAAAATGAACATGCTTTTAATTAAGAGTACACACCTTCTCACATTGTCATTAGATTGTCATGATGCATGTCATGATGCATATATATATATATATATATATATATATATATATATATATATATATATATTCAGTTAGAGAAAAGATGATTCAGATAGTTTTCAGAGACAGAAAAATATGAAAGTAAGGGATCTAAGTGTAATATTGGCAAAAAGATACACATTCCATATTTTCACTCCTTGGAAAGACTTTGGGTTTCAACTTTCAACATATTTATAATTCACGTATTACTACTAAGATCCATTTAAATCCATAATTGTCTCATTTGAGCTCAGCATGGCTACAATTTAATAGCTTCTTTTTAAGGTGTCCATACTGCTCTAGTGCATAATAAGCTGTTTGCAATCTTGTGATGATATGATGAGACCCTCACTTGAGTCTGAGATGATTGCATCTTTAGCACAGTATGAGTTCTATATTGGTGCTTTGTATTTTATGCTTTCATAAGAAGAAACAATAAATTAAAATAGCAATTGAAATCCAATACATCATTTCAGATTTCCAACCACAGGTGGTCTAGGTGTCTTAAATGCACTGTGCAAACTGAGAGTTGATTTCATGTGGATAAAGGATGATGTAATTAGAGCACGTCTTTCAATATGAAATTAAAGTTATTTAGAATGGCATAAAATCAGATTGTTTACTCGGTTTTATCTTAAGTAATTGGTTGGTTCTTCAGTGAGTGTGTTTGAAATGTTAACTATAGTTTCACAGTATCTTAAATTAACTTTTCCTGAATGTTCGGAAGAAATAAATCATAACCATGTAGACAAACTAATTCATAGTGAATGAAATAAAGTAACTATTTTATGTTAACATAGTTGACAATAACTGTTACTCTGTAATTTCACTAATCTGTAGTTTTAGGAAATTTTATTTTTATAATAGAATATGATTTTCAAGACAATAGCTCCTTAAATGCATTTCATTTAATCAGTGATAGAAAACTGCTTTTATATCATTAGTACTCAGATAATTGGGAAAGACAGCAATGAGAAACGCTGTACTACACTGTTACTTGGTTGACACTGAACTAATTTTATAGTTAGTTTATGTTTATTAAAGAACTTACTTTTCCAAAATAACAATACCTGAAAGAACAAAACAGCAATTTCATTCAGGACTAGGTAAAGACCTCATATGAAAGAAAATCTAGATATTATTGTCTAATCTCATTTTTAGACCATTAAAATGATAAGAGTATGGAGTTTCTACTTTGGAAACTTTCTCTGGCTATATTTAGTGTCCAACAATGACAACACTCATCTGAAGAGAGTTATTCAACCCAGAATACTGGTTTTGCAGAGGATATATTGGTAGGTCTCAAGCAAGAACAGGATATAGAAAAGCATTTTCAAAGTATAAATTTCATGCAGCATAAATGCAGAAACATTTCACTTATCAAAACAAAAGCACTTGATCTCTGTTAAAATATGCTATTCACAAAAAATGCCACATTAACTAAGTTTGGCATCAACTGTATTCTGCATAATACATATTTTATACCTTTAATTGTCTTATATTTACATTTTCATAACTCATAATTCACTCATTCTCTTTCCTCTTCCTCATTAGGAATTAGTATGCATAACCAAACTCTTCATTCATGATACATGAAAAATGTTAAATTTTCTTTGATGTCCATGAATTTCCGTGTTTCCATTTTCTTAGTCATTGAGTGCTGCATAGGGTTTTGTTATTTTCCGAATAACAATCAGGAGAATCCTTTTATATTAGACTTAAATAATCGACTAATGTTTTATGAAATATAAAAATGAAAGCGTGATATATTTGAAAATATTTTAATCTAGTATTTTTGAAGATACTGCATATTTAAATGAATGGCACATTCTCATATTTTAATAGAAAAATTTAAGATTGATTATGGCAAGTAGTTCCTAGTCTTTGTTGTTTTTCAGATCTTACTGTTCATTTTCATGCAACATAGAGGACTTACTAAAACTTATTAAACAAAATTATGTATATTTTATTTTAATATACAATTAAAGATACATCATATCAACTTAAATTTCACTGCTGCTTCAGACATATTTGTATGGCTTTTCACTCCAAGTAAGGAGCATCTTGATTAAGGGTTTGTTTGAAGGTTGTGTTAGAAGTATACACATTTCCAAATGCATACTTTGCAACTTAAAAGAAAAAGGAAAAATAATGTAGTTCATAATCTGCAAAAATTTTTGTTTTGAAAAATGAAACATCTTAGAGTAGAATAGATAATATTTATCAGACTATTTCACAATTTTGCTTTTGTCAAAGTTTATTGACGTTATAAAGTGAAACATACATACCATTTTCTCTGATAACTAAGAATTCCACCAATACGACCTGATCATAGAGAGTTTAAGTGTAGACACCATGTGGCATTGTTTAAAAGAAAGTAAAAACTATAAAAAAACAAAAGAAACATTTGTATGGCCCCAAATGTCTTATTATATTAGTTTGTCTGTAAAATTATTGTGATTTTCATATGAGAGCAGTCCTTACAATACCTAAATCATACATTGGTCACTAAATAATTTCATTCTTATAAAGATAAGCCTCTTTTTTCATTAGTTTTGAATATGATTTGTATTTTAAAATAAGTACAAGTAACAATTTGGATATTGATATTTTCCAAGTGACATCACAAATAAAATAAGATCATTTTAAACTATATGCCTCATTATACAGTTTAATTTTTATTTTAATCCATGGTGAGTGTGAGTTTTTTAATGTGTTGCATACATGATTAGCCCTTATACTGTGCACCAGATGTAAAATAGCATTTTTCCTCAATAAATCAGGGTTTGTATGCACATTTTATTTCCTGATTAATGGAGTACTGAAATTACTCTGCATAATTCTGCATAATATCTGCAATTGTATTATTAAAAGTTACCTTAATTTTATTCCTCTTTATGGTAAAAATAAAAAATAATTCATTTATACTATGGGGAATAAATTAAACTATAGATAGCATATAGGGTAATTTTAGAAGTTATGGGAATATATGTCATATTAAAACACAGTTATATATATTTATATTGAAAAATAAATGCCTTCCTTTTTTTATATTTTGAAGTCTATAAATGCACTGATAAGCTTTTTTTTTTTTTTTTAAATTCAGTGTTGTCTTTATTGGGTTTGACAGGGAAAAGACAGTGTTGGTATTTGGAGATAAGACAGCTTGCTCAAATTTATGGAACTTAAGTTTGTATAGTAAGAAGTGAATGATACTAATGCTTTTCTTTTCCTTCACAGTGAATTATGTTTTAATAAATGGCAAAAATGACAAAAGGAGGTTTAAACAAAACGTATATTCAAGACTATCCTACTTCAGTGAAAAGAGAAGTGTGACAGGTAAAGTGTTCAATTGCTTAACAAAATATTTTCTCGTTTCTGAGAGACCAGGATTGATTTCAATGTTGGTTTAGTCTATTTTTTCTTTTTATTATTATTATTTTTAATTTATTTATATATAAATTTCACATCTTTGTAATCCCAGGGATTCACCCTCCCCAATGTTCCCTCCTCTGCCCTCCAGTTGTGTGCTTCAGTTTGATGGTTAGCTTTTCCTCATGGCTTTTGTTTATAACCCCCCAGGCCCCACCCCTGCCCTGCCTTGCCTGTTTGATGATTGTTCCCTCCAGAAGGAGAGAAGACAACAGTAACTCTTCTCCCTTGCACAAAGGGAGATACTATAGGCACAAATTTATGCAGTTGTGCCTGGTATTCCAAGGATGCTGTCACTTTCATATTCTTTAAAAAAATATATATTTATATATAAATTTCACATCTTTATAATCCCAGGGATTCAACTCTCACCCTCCCTAACCATTGCCCCATTTTCCCTTCTGCCCCAAGTTGTGTGCTTCGGTTTGGTGCTTAACTTGTTTTGTCTTTTCTGCATGAATTTTGTTTATTTTTTCCTATATCCCACATATTAGTGACACCATTTGGTTTGTCTTTTTCTTTTTTTGACTTGTTTGTGCTAATATGATTTCTTCTTTTTTTAA
>PVHY01023731.1:0-20577 GCA_004024945.1 Uropsilus gracilis
CCCCCACAAAGAAGATAAAGGACCTCCCAAGGAAGCTAAGTGTGTTGTCCAATGGAGGATGCCTCCAATGGCCTGGTGGCTCCAGGGAGAGAGGTGTGACACCGACCGGGCGCTGTGCATGGAAGAGTGTGAGTCCCTGGTTGAGCCCGGGACAGACGCACGCCCAGCCCGCCTGCCTGGGGGCAGCCTTCCGTGCCTCCAACCACCTGTTTCACAATCGTGTTTTCACACTGCAGGTCACCATTCAGGCCCGGGAAGGTGGGAACTAGAGTGGAAAGTGCTGTCTGCAGCAGTTTAGTGACCCCAAAATGTGCTGAGGGACTGTTTACCCAAGAGTTGTTCTTGAGGCTATTCTTTGCCAAAAGGTAAACACAGAGGAACGAGGTTGACTCACTTCTTGTCCGCAAGCTGCCTCGGGGTGGAAGGGTGCCCTCTGCCCAGGCCGGGGGTGCCAGGGCCCGCGGGCACCATGTCTGCTGTCTTGGAGTCTTCTGGATGGCTCTGCTGCTCCCTGACACCCCATGCCTTTCAGACACTGCCCAGGCGATGACGGGATAAATGAAGTCTCGTCACCTGCTGCTGCTGTATTTCTAGATGTTTTTAAAATGAGTCTAACACCCTTTAGAGGAAGGCGGTGGCTGCTGAAGCTGGTGGAATTCCTGAAAGAGTTGGCCGATGGGTGCTCAGGTAACTGGGTGACCGGAGCTCGGGCCACACCTGTCACCACTGAGGGCCAATAAAACTGAGGCAGCAATTGAATCTTTAAGGCTTTAATCAGAGAACCGGCCTCCTGGGAGACGGGTTCACACCCTACAGAAACCGTCTTCCCATTTGTGTCCAGCTGCCTTTTTATAGTGAGCTGAGCAAAGGCAGTTCAACAGCGGTGGCCTGTGGTGTCAGCAACCTGTGATGTCAGCCCCCAGGACTTCCTATGCCTCCTGGACGCCTGGCCTCACACTCCCAGGGTGCCGAGGCTGGTCTTCTGAGAGGCCTGGCTCCCGCGCTCCCCTGGTGTCATCGGGCTGGCAGTTAACTCAGAGTGGACCCGTCACAAGCCACGTGTGTGCGGATTTACTGCTCTACTCTTCCCCGACCAGCTCTCCGCCCCGAGCCCTGATCACTAACGCTTCAAAAACTCTTTCAAGCGTGTGGCTGATGTGGGGTGTGCTCCAATGGAGCGGCAGCCATGCTTGGAGGTTTTGGGGATCTCACCTACTTTGGGAAGTTTCTGCTGAGGCTGGGGACCTTTCCTGAAACAATCTACCATGTTCACACGATCCCATACACCCCCTGACAAGTCCAGAGAGGATGCTTCGCATGCTTGTTTTGAATCCGTGTCACATTTCCACATCCGGCTCCTGGGTTTTTATCTTTTTACTCTTGTCATTATGGCATCAATAGCACAATTATTTCACGTTTCCGGGCGATTTGGGTTGGAGGTATTCGTGTTTTCAGTGTGCACATGAAGGAATGTCAAAAAACCCAAAACAAAAGCAAGAGACTGGGTGGGACTAGGTTTCAGCTCATGCTAGGTGTGGCCAATCTAGAAGTATCCTCTAGAAGTATCTAGAAGGCTTAAGGCTTCCTTGATGAGGCTTGAGTTTGCAATTTGGACCAGAGACGCTTTTCCTGGAAGCTTCTGGCAAATGTTTCCTCGTGGAAAAGCCAACCTTCCTCACCCCCCTGCTTGACCTGAACGGGGAGGCAGAGGGCTTCTCTGGCCGTGCACAGGAGGCCACCATCCTGGCAGTGATGCCAAGGGAGAATGGCAGAGCGGAGGGGGGAGGCATCTTCAACACTGTGAAGCTGTAGGGTCCTCCACCCCAGAGACCGCTGCGGAATCTTCCACGGTGAGCGGGTACCGACTGCCTCTCTCGGAGTCGGCTACAGTCTGATTTGATACCCACAGCTGTTGGCATCCCCTTAGCACGGGCACTGTGGTGAGATGCCACGGGGGCAGGGGTACCAGGTGATGGGGGCCCCGTACTCCATGGCTTTCCATCGATTGGGGGCCGTGGAGTGGCAGTTACCATTGGAAGCACGGGTCTGAGAGGAAGGTTCAAGGGGTGCAGGACCTCAGGGAGGTGATGAGCTGGTTCCGAGGGTTGGAATCAGAGCCAGAAGGGATGTGACGTCAGCGGAACTTCATCAGCAGGGGACGCTCATCCCAGGGATTCGTCTCTGCTTGGTCAAGGCCCGTGGTTAAGTAAATAGGACCGAGGTGGCCTTGGTCCTTGCCCTTGCGTTAGAGCCTCGGCAGGGGCTGGAAGAGTCAACAGGACAACGTGTAGGAGGAAGGCCGAGGCCAGGCCGTCGAGGGCACAAGCACTCATGGTTCAGGAGGGGTCACCCTCCACCACAAAGAGCATGTGTGGGGCACGCAAGAGCGCACGGGCAAGGAGAAGCTGTTGCCTTGCACCTTCTGCGCTGGCTGCGGCAGCTTCCGTAGAACCACGTGGCAAACACATAGCTTCACGTTTCAGCCCATCTTCCCTCAGAAAAAGACTCCCCAGATGCTGGTCATTGCTACAAAGACTGAGATGCTCAGTGCTTTGGCGAACACCTTCACCAAACTCACTTGTGTTTTCCCAGAATTCCCTTGGAGAGAAGCCGTTTCTTCTGTCTGCCTCTGCGTCTGTTCCCCTGGATGGGGTGGAAAGTTCCAGAGGCAGTGCCGGCTGGGGACCAGCCTCTGCTGAGAGGGAAAGCTGGAGAAGAAACCCAGATTTGTGTGCCCTTCCCAGCGTCACAGTGACATTGTGCCACCGCCTCTTGCTGCCTGCAGGACTCGCACCCCCAACTCAGTGGGGGGATGTTGCCCCCCAAGGGAGGAAGAATTAGTTCTTAGGAGGAAAATAACCCTCCCATGTTACAGCACTGTGGCCTTCGCAAACTTGACCTGACCTGATGAAGGTTTATTCCTCAAGGAGAAATTGACTTTTCTTGCCAGCAATGGACAATCATTTTTATTTTACTTATTTTATTTTTTCAGACTAGATCTCGCTATTTTTGCCCGTGGAACCACAGGTTCACATTGCCGGGAGTACCACGGACTCAAGTGATCCCCAGCCTCAGCCACCCAGGTAGCTAGGGTTACAGGCGCGTGCCACCACGCCTGGCTATTTTTTGAGACTAGAACTCACTGTGTTGGCCCGGGCGGGTCTTGAACCTGCAGACTTAAGTGATTCCTAGTCTCAACCATGCTCTAGGGCTGTGCTTAAAGGCACACAGCCTGGCATAGGCCAGTCATTTTTCAAGGCTGAGGAACAGTGATCTGGCCCTGTGTGGGGGTTCACACTTCGTGTCACCACTGCGAGAGCTTTTCACCAGGACCTTCAGCACCTGATGCCTCCTCCTCACTCCACTCACAGACTTGCCCGAGGTGTCTTGCCAGAGACACTTACACAGCAAATATCTGGGCTCTGACTAGGTACGTAAAGCCAGGTTCATCTTTCTGCACCCACCCGCTCACCCTGAGCCTGATCCCTGAGAACGGGGGCACCCCCAGACTTTCAGAATAAACTTCCAACCAGGAGCCTGACTTCCAAGGTGCTGGGAAAGCTGAGCCTCCCCCCAGGCTCCCCACGAATCTTCTCATCTCGCCTCCTCGTGGGTCTTCCCAGCACTCAAGTGTAGAGAGCCAGAGCACGGGGCACAAGGAAGGATAATGAGAGAGACTGACTCAGTCAAAGAACCTGGGGCTGAATGGAAGTCTGCATCACCCAGCCACATCCATTACATCTATCAAGCCAGGCACGGTGGTGCACACCTGTGATCCAAGCGCTGGGAGGCAAGAGGCCTGGGATCACTTGAGTTTGCAGGTTCGAGATGACCCCGGGCAACATAGCAAGACCTGGTCTCGAAAAAGCAGCCAGTTGCGGTGGTGGACACCTGTAATCCCAGCTACCTGGGAGGCTGAGGCTGGGGTCACTTGAGTCTGCAGGATCAGGACTACGCCAGGCAGTATAGCTAGACCTTGTCTCAAAATAAATAAAGAAATAAAGAAAGAGTGAAGTCAACCGTCTATAGCTAGTCAAACAAGGGGAAGAAGTGGCTTAGGCAAAATCAGATTAGGTAAAACATGGTTCCCGTGGGAGACTTGGGGGTCGGGCATTCACACACTTGCTGTGATCCCATAAGGACTGTCTCTTAGGGTAAATATTGGAGGAGCGGGGACACGGCTGCCCATCAGAGGTCAATCATGCCATTCCGTCATCAGTGTTCTGAAGACAGGTAAGAGTGGAACGAAGTTTTCTTCATTCCCAGCATTGAGTCCTGACTGGTCTCAGCCTGTAGCCTCTGACACTCAAGCTCCTTCTTAGGCCGCAGGTGCATGTACTCCAGCTTGACCTGGGATCCAGGGTGGATCTAATAGACTGGGGTTTCGGTGTTTTTGTTTCCCCTTTACAGCTCTCTTGCACCCCAAACTCCCCCCATTAACTAGGTGCCTGGTCGTATAAAGGCTCTCTTGCACCCCAAACTCCCCCCATTAACTAGGTGCCTGGTCGTATAAAGGTCACATATGGCAACCACATGCCTCCCATACCCCCTCTTGGCAGACTCCTTCACCAGGACAGAGCTCCACCACCTCCTGCTATTAGCCCCCCACAGGGTTACCCTTCTAACCCCCACAGTGTTACCCCTGACCTTCCAATGATTGGGTTTATAAGGAACACAGTATAGCCGGTTCAGGCTCTAGTAACCTGCAGGAGGTGACTGTTGGGGTACCCAATGCTTATTTCTCCAGTCGTTTCTTTATAAATAGGAGAGTGTCAGCTCATGCAGTTCTAATTTGTCTTTATGAATGGTTCTCTGATTAGTTCATTTCCTAAAACGCTCCAAGAGACGACACTGTTCATCTAGTTTGAGTTGTAAGAAACCAATAATCGTGAGAGAAAATATTTATTGTGCTATAGAATGCCTGCAGCATATTTTGAAAGTGAAGAATCAAAAAAAAACAACTTCGAAAGAGATTGAATTACTGGATTTCATGAAAATGTGCCCACTCCACGAAGCTCACGCACCCATGTATAAAATGACAGGTCGTCAGATGTGGCCAGGAAGCCCCGTGACAAGTGTAGTGAAGTGTAGTGAAGAAATCAGAACTAGAAGTTCACCCTCCCTCGGGGGATCCTCATACCTTTGAAGGGCCAGGCCCCCACAGAGACAGACTGTGTGGGAAAAGGAAAAATTGTGTAGTTCAGAGAGTTTAGCTTGATTTTTGACATTTCCCTTAAATGTCCGTCCCTCTCCCAATTTCCACTAGATTTTATTTAAAAAACTAAACTCTGAGAAGTAGAAACACATGGGAAGCTCAAGCCAGCTCTCCCTAATTCCAATCCACTCTTCCCCACACTGTCTTCTTGCACTGCACCATCATATCAGCCTCCAGAATCTGTGTAACAGATCTCTGGGGAAGAGTTAAATAATCTGGAGATCATCATCGCCCTCAGTTTACTTGTTTACACATCTACGTGTACAATTTGCAATGAAATACATGCATTTCTTGGGGTCTCCAAGTGGATTAACAAAACACTGAAATCATGTACGTGACATCATTCTGGTCAATAAAGAAGGTGTTTTCACTTTTCACTTTAAGCGATCCATCTGTTTAAACTGATCTCACAATGTCTTCTCTGTCCTCTCCGCTGTGTCATTTCTTATAGATGACTTTTCCTTTCGCTATAACATATTCAATTAACTCATGATGGCCTCCGAACTGGTAGATCAAGTGTTCCCATCTAGAAAGAGATCAAACATTATTTCAATGCGAACAGGTCAAAAAATGGTCATGCTATCAACAAATGCAACAGACTTAAAAACACATCCTCTTTAAATGCTGCTACGTGGAGTTGCTGATATTTACGCTTTTAAATTATTACCTGATCGATATCATCTGGCTAATACTATTTTAACAATACTGAAGTCTCTGAGCCTGAAGTCCTGGCTTCCGCTAAGAGACCACGAGGAGGGAGCCGACACTGTTCCCACAGAGGCGTGCCCGTCAGGCGGGTCACACAACCACTCTCGCTTCTGAACCTGGTCTGAACAGGGCCCGGATGTAACGCTGGGGTCAGGAAGCCACAGGCTTTACGGCTTGACGACTGAGAATCAGCAGCCCCTGAGCACCCCAATGGAGATCCAGCTGTGAGCACACTGTGCAGAGTAAGAAGCCGAAGGCAGCAAAGGCCGAGCTGAGCCCAGAAGGAACAAGGACTTGGGGAGGTACAAGGACTTGGGGAGGTACCGAATCAGAACCGAGTTGACAAACTGGAGCTGGGGCCTGGGTGGCCCGGTGCAAGCGGAAGCAGAAACCAGGGAGAGAAACAAAACACACGCCGGAGGGAATAACAAGTGCGAGGTCCAGGCAAACAGAGCAGACGCCTGGAGATAGACCTACGAGACAAGAGAGATAGGCAAAGACACCGGAAAACTGGGTTGACCCCAAAGATGAGAACCTGCAGGGTCCCCAGTAAGAAATCAGGACAACAGAGAGGACCGGGTAGCTTCCCTGGCGCTGAAAGCTCGGGGAGAGGGAGCTAGGCAAGATCCACCTGCCACAACAGAGCTCCTGGGAGGTACCTGGATGCGTTGATGATGATGAGATCACCCTGTTTGCCGACTTCCAGAGACCCATGCGTGTGCGATTTCCCCAGCGCGTAGGCCGCGTTGATGGTGGCGGCCGCCAGCGCCTCAGGCATGGACATCCTCATGTTCACGCAAGCCAGGTGCATGACCATGGGCTGCAAGACGGAAGAGAGAGGCAGAGGAGAGAAGAGCAAAACGGCGACTGTTACTCGGGACCGTTGTAAACCCAGGACAAGAAGCCAAGGATACATGTAAACCCAGGACAAGAAGCCAACGGAAGTGCCCAGACTGGGATGGGAAACTTTCAGTTCCCATGCAAAGACGCTTTGGAAAAGGCTCCTTGCTTAGAGCTGACCGGGGCCCCTGTGTGTGCGGCTACTATTCACTGGTAGCTTTCCGGACTCGCTGCTGCGCCAGGTCAAGTTCACGTCCAGCCCCGCTGCCTAAAACCTTTGGCGCTCATGCTGGTCCTCGAGAGGGAAATGCTGTGAAACCTCCACACCCACGGCTGGACTGGACCACGCTCTGGTCTGTGTCCAGAGGTGATGATGACACAGAGAGCTCCAGCCATACTACGCTCTACACCTTCTTTTCTTGTTTCACAGGAAGCCGTTTTTTAGCTCTCTGATTCATCGGAAAGGCTGACTGTGTGCTTAATGACGGACACGTCCGGGGGCAGCAGCTGCTCTGCTCAGAGAGACTCGCAAACAGACAATCACCATGGAGAAGCAGTAGGCGTTGGGGTTGAAGTCACTGCCCAGGGCCACGATGACCCCCTCGTCCAGCATCTTCCTGGCTCGAGGCTGCTTCAGTCTGCGGGAGAAAAGGGATGTCAGTCTCCAGGGTGGGAGCCTTCGTGGCAAAGATGCTCCAGACGGAGGAGGACCTGAGAGAGCTAGCCCCTTGGTGTTCTGGAAGAAGAAACAGAAACTCAAGATGAAACGATGAGGGCTGGAGTCCGGTGGAGCCTGGGACGCCTGGTTTTTATCACTGTGATTCGGAAATGGCTGGGCGATGGCTGGCTTCTTTGGGATGATCTCTGCGACCTAGTAACCTTCCTACCTGTTGTCTATCTATCACCTATCCATTTACCTACCATCTCTCTGTCAGTCACCTAACATCTATCGTCCGTCTGTCTGTCCCTGTATCCATATAGTCCCTCTATGGAAGAAAAACACATGGTGCCCATTCTAAGAGGATGTTCGGGGGTTATTATCATTGGGTTTGGGCCAGAACAAAAAGTAAATTGAGAGACGTGGGGACGGGTGAGAGATGAACTATGACATAAAAAGAACACTTTTTATCTTGCCCCGCCCCCTCTGGCACACTGGAGGGCGGTCGATAGCTGGTCTCTCACCTGCAACACAGTCTCCTAACCTCTTTGGTCTCAAATTGGGCAGCAGAGGAGCCCTGGCAGATCTGACGCTGCTGTGTGTTTTCACCCCCTAAAGAGCGCTCGGGCGACTCCGCTGGGAGACTTCACAAGCACACGTGCTATCTCCTCTGTCCTACCACCTCAGGATCTATAATCGTGTCACAATCATGGTGCCCCCACTTACAGCCTCGTAGAAAACAGGTCATTCAGACCCTGATAACTGCTTAAGCGTCCTCACCTCCTCTGCACATTTTTAAAAGTACAAACCTAGTTCACTATCTTCTAGTTATAAGAATAAGGGACAGTTTTGTTTTTTTGTTTTTTTCAAACTAGAAAATACCGAAACTAGGGAAAAAGAAAGCACCTCTCTCCTCAATTATCCCACCACAGAGGCAGCTCAGGGGCAACGGGGTGGAAACCTGACCTCAGAGTGATTGTGGTTGTCACCTCAGGATCAGCTTCCTTCATGAGCTAAGTTTTCTTGATGTGCATTGAGACTAGGTCTCACTATTTTTGCCTATGGAACCGCAGGCTCACGTTGCCCGGGGTACCACAGACTCAAGCAATCCCCAGACTCAGCTTCCCAGGTAGCTGGGATGACAGGCGCGTGCCACCACGCCCAGCTATTTTTTTGGGACTAGGTCTCGCTACATTGCCCCCAGCGGGACTCGAACCACGATCCCTGGCTCCAGCCGTGGCTTCCTAGGTTGCCACCTACAGGCATGTGCCACCATGCCTGGCCTCTTGATCTGCATTTTTAAGGGACTTGCAAGAGCCATTGAAGTGATTGAGGTCTCTTGGAAGTCTGTGTTCCTCACAGCTGGTATCGGAGCTGTGGTGGGGGTGGGGAAACCTCACCTCAGCATGTAGGCGGTGGTGGGCAGAAGCACCGCAGCACACTTGGCCGTTGCCATGGCAGCAATGCCTGCATCACTCACTTCCTCCAGGTGACTGATGGCCCGGGCTCCCAGCTCAGCCCCCAGCTAAGCAGAATGGACACAGAGAGAAAGTTTTGAGCCATGGTTATAAATCCGTCAAATGGCATAGAGTAGTTTCCCTGCCAAAGCAAAGAGGCCTCCGCCATGAGGATTTCCCACCAGCTGCCTGACAGAGCACATGCTGATGGGTCACGGGCAAAGAGTTTGTAATGGACGGTCGTTCGAAAACCGACCAGTGTGGGATTTCAAGCTTATTTAGACACAAATGTGACTGAGATGCCTCAGACATTTGCTTCGAAAATGTTATGAATCTTATGGACCAACATAAAACACTGAGTAACAGTGATCAGAAAATTGAATTATCAGGGCATTGTAAAAAAACAGAGTAACGAAAGGGATCGTGCGCTCGGAAACACATCTGTCAGAAAGCGCACTTCCAAAATGTGGCGTCACCACAGTGGGTTTCACAGACCCACCTTCACTGCGCACACTCTGAGAGGGGCGAGCAAGGTGCTTCTGAAGACCTTTGGTAAGTGTTCACCTCCCTCCTGACCACTCCCCATACCCCCATCCCTCCAGCCCCCCACCCCTCACCCCTGCCCAGCCCTTCTCAGATGCTGCTTTTTAAGAATGTTGCATACAGCAGTCATCACTGTGTGCCTTTGGGGGATGTTTGCTTTCTTTCATCCCACCTGGAGACCCTTCCCGGTGGCTGTGTGTAGCTCCTTTCTTTTTACCACTGAGGAGCTGAGGAAAACCACAGTTCAGTCAACATCTGCTGAAGAATATCTGGCTTAGTTCTAGTTTGGGGCAACTACAAACAAAGCTGCCACAGACATCTGAGTTCTGTGGGAACGTCGGTTTTCACTTCTCTGAGGCAAACGCCCTGAAGTCAATTGCTGGTTGTGTTTTAGTTACATGCTTAGTTTTACCTTATTTTCTTTTGAGAATCATGTATTATTTTTTTCTCATCCTCAAGATGAATATTATAAGAAAAATAGAAATACCACCTATGGTCATTTTCCTGTCACTTTTTTCCCTCAAGGTGTACAGCAGACCTTTTACATGACAAGTTTTATACCCCACTTTTCTCCAATAAACATTATGAGTGAAATACAAAAGTAAAAAGTGGAGTCGCATATATGACTTGAGAATCTCTACATAGGCTTGAGTTTTCTGCAGATGAAAAAAGCTTGGGCTATACTGTTCCAAGAAAACAAGAGACTAATTTTGGAAACAGACATTCATTCATGTGGTGCTCGTGTGACCTTAACAAATTTTCTCTCTCTCTCTCTCACACACACACACCCTCTCACACACACATACATACACACTTTCTCACACATACACACACACTCACACACTCATGCACACTCACAGACACATACATACACATACATACACACACACTCACATGCATACATACACTCACACACGCACACTCTCATACACACATACATTATCACACACATACATACATACACACTCACAGACACATACACACATCACACACATACACACACACATACACACTCACACTCTCACACACTCATACTCTCACACTCATACACATACACACTCACACACACATACATACACACACTCACACACACATATACATACACACACTCTCACATATACATACACTCACAGACATATACATACACACACTCACATACATACACACACTCTCACACACACATACATGCACACACTCTCTCACACACACACTCTCACTCATACCCCAGGTTGACACGGAAGCGGAAGTGGATGAACAGTTACTCTGCAGACCCTCCTGGCAGCTCACTCAGTTCTAAGAGCATTTCAAGTTGGGGCCCCAACTCCGCCCCCCTGAGGCCATGCTGTTCTGACCTTGGAATCATCCTTCTCCACAGCGGACTTGCTCAGCCTGGGTACTGATACTGACCTCTATTGACTGACCTCGCCACTCGCTCTCTATGCGCAAAAGTGTCCTGCTGACCACCCAGTTCACAGTCACTCACAAATATTTACTTTCTAGAGGCGACGTGTGTGCCAGGCGCTGTGCCAACCTCCAGGAGCAGGGCGCATGGGACCTGGTGCACCTCAGGCAAGCATGGTCCAGTGCATGACAGAGGCAGTGGGCCCAGCGCAGGGAGGCTGGGAAGGACCCGCAGGGAAGTGGTTGCTGAGGTGAGACATGGGAAAGAGCCAGGCTCAGGGCAGTGTTCGGGTCAGAGAATCGGCGTGTCGTGTTGGGAGGCAAAGGGGTCTTAGGCGGATTAGACTTCGCTTGTGGGCAGCAGCTCCTGAGGAGGCATACGCTGGTGTTTCTCTCACCGACCGTCTCCCTTTGCCAGGCGGCAGAGGCAGCTTTCCTCCCAGGGTTGCCCGCCTGGGACCATGCACACGTCTCTCTTAACGAACCTGACCCTCTCAGGAGCAGCTCTGTCTGCCCACCCTCCCCTTCTCTTGTATAACATGCCTGCCCTTTGGAATAGAAACAAAAGGAGTTTGTACCTGGCCCATGGCAGAGAGGGTGGCAGAGGTGAAAGGAGGAGGTAAGGGCGGAGGGGAGGTAGAGAGAGGGGAAGCAGAACGGGAAGCAAAGGCTGGATCCTGGCACGTCTGTGTGTGTGGAGTCTGGAATCTGTCGTGCAGGTAACGGTGAGCCTTTAAGTGGTTGAAGCAATGGAGAGGAAGGATTAGATGCGCTGAGAAAATGGATTCAAGGGGGTTTAAGGTGGAGCGAAGCTTCCCCAAGCTTGCCTCCTTGCGGTAACAACCGAAGTTGTTTATTGTGGTTTTTTGTTTGTTTGCTTGCTTGCTTGTTTGTGTTTTTTAGAGACTAGGTCTCACTATGTTGCCTGGGGTCCCGAACCCGCGGACTCAAGTGACCCCTAGCCTCAGTCTCCCAAGGCTGGGATTACAGGTGCGCACCACCACACCTGGCTATTTTTCAGAGACTACGTCTCGCAGTGTTGCCCTGGGTCCGTGGACTCAAGAGATCCCTGGCCTCAGCCTCCCAAGTAGCTGGGATTACAGGCACGTGCCACCGGGCCCGGCTAACAGAACAGCTGTTATGAGACTGCAGGTGAGAGGTGAAGGTCTAGTGAGAACGAGGCGCTGGGGAATGGAGCTAGAGGCATTCGGGAGATCTGGGAGGGCATGCTGGTTGGCAAAAATGTGCCGGGGGAGAGGGGAGGGGCACCAACATGACAGGCAGGCTGTGGATTAGACTCTGAGTAGGTGCTGGAGTCATTCACCAAGGCAGGACACACAAGACAAGCGTCAGGAGAGCCAGTAAGGGGTCAAAGGGCACATGTTGCCGCTGAGACTCGCGTGTGATATCTACGTGTGTCTCAATGCCCCACGGCCAGCGGCTTCCTTAGCTCCAGGGTGCAGAGGAGAGAGACATCTAGACTCATGGCCGGAGGGATCTCTCTGTTTGAGTCACTGGTGAATCCTCGGTGCCTGGAGCAGAGCCAAGCACAGCTGGCACGCAACTGTTTACCAAAAGCGTGAATACCTGAATGTGGACAAGACACAGATTGTGACTGTGAAGGATGAGCACCGTGACAATCCACCCAGATGCCGCCAGAAGGATCCTGGACGTTGCAAGTGAGGAAGAGATTCCTCCAGAACAGCCCTGTATGCCAACCTACGTGGGGAGTGATGTGAGCCAGGGAGCTCACAGTTCCTTATTTCCCTAATGGCGCCAAGAGGCGCCACAGAAGTAAATGTCTACACAGAAGGAAATTCTGAACAGACGTCAGGAGTCTCTGGCTCTAGCAGACCTATGTACACACGGTGCACGCACGCCTCCCCACTCGCTGTCTTTGCAGAAGGCTACCACTAGCCCGGACCGTCTAAGTTCCACACAGCACGAGTGTCAGCGAAAGCAAAGCAAAGACCAGCCGTACCTCAGCAGCCTTCATCGGGTGGAGTTCGTCCCCGTGGAAATTAATCTGTAATCCTATGTCTTTTCCGCTCTGAAGAATCCTCCTGGTGGACTCGAGGTCAAAGACGCCCTTCTCACAGAACACATCGATGTTATCAACGTGTAGCTGCCCACTTCTGCCAAGCTCCTGCAGCATCGGGAGGTGATTGTTGACGATGTCATCAGCCGCTTCCATGGCTGTTTTCCCTCTGAGGGAAGAAAGCGAGATTACCGTGGACAAGTCACGTACAGAGTCTCGATCGACAGGGTTCTGGCTGGGGGACAACTTGAGCTACCGTAGGTAAATGATCTCAAGCCTCGGAGAGGTAGAAGCAAGCCTGGGACTCAGCAAGTGGGATGCTGAGGGAGCGGGAGGTGACGAGACCTGTCTACACGGACATACGCCATCTCAAATGGTGCGTCCTTCCAGCACACCCGTGTGGCCTTTGGCGAGGCCAGTGAAACTACATGGATGGCCGTGGGGCATGCCAACCTAACTTCGGGCCCCTTCACTGGGCTCGTTACCACCCTACCTTTTTCTCCCCCCCACACACTGTCCCTGTATCTGTCCAAGGCTCGCACGGGGGCCACTCAGGAAGAGAGGAGCAGGAGGCCCTGAGGTTCTGAGATCCCACAGTGGCTGGTGCTGTACTTTAGAAAGAATTCGGTCTTCAAGTCCCATGGACACAGGACTCTAAGCCTTGCTCGCGCTGTACTTTGGACGCCTTACTCCAATGTCATTCAGTGCACTCTGTGCCAGGTTTCATCCCTGGGGGCTCAGAGGCGGAGGTCAGCAACTCACTGGCCAGTGGAGAAATTGTCTCCATAATTTCAGCCCTGTGCTGGGCACAGCTGAGGCTCTTGCTCAGCAAGAACCATTTGCGGGTACGTGTAGGGCACTAGGAGAGACTGACATCTACATGCCGTGTTGCTGATTCTCAAGACAACTGTAAAGAACAGAGTGTTACTTCAGCTGTTCTGAGGTGAATGGTTCTTGTTCCAAGAAGTTGAGTGATGCCAACAAAGTCCCCCAGCTGAAAGTAACCAAGGTCGATTCGAACCCGAGGCTGGAGCATGCAAAACCTGAGACCTTGTGTTACACCGCTTTTCCTACTGGAGGAAACAGACCCCCAGACACCCGAGAGCCCTTCTGGGAGACACTAGCTTTCTACAGACAGGGGGGGTCCCAAAAGTCTCAACGCAGTTTTAAGTTTTAGCAATGTCAGATGTGTAAACGCTACAAACATACCACAAGCATCATTGAAAATATGAACTATGTATGTGTCCTTGGTAGGTTTGTAAATTTTAATCATGCTTTTTAATAAAAAAATTTAATCATGGGCCGGGCACGGTGGCTCGTGCTTGTAAGCTTCAGCCTATGAAGCGGCTGGGGCTAGGGATCGTGGTTCGACTCCCGCCTGGGGCCCGTAGCGAGACCTAGTTCCAAAAAAATAGCTGGGCGTGGTGGTGCGCGCCTGTCATCCCAGCTACCTGGGAAGCTGAGGCTGGGGATTGCTTGAGTCTGTGGTACCCGGGCAACGAGAGCCTGCGGTTCCATGGGCAAAAATAGCGAGACCTAGTCTCAAAAACAAAACAAAACAAAAAAAAATTTTTTAATCATAATTTTCACTTCATCTGAAAATAGCAAACAAGAACTGAATGTCACAATTATTTTTCAAAGTTTGCAAAACTAAATAAGTGCAAACTTTAAAAAAATACTGAAGTGGCATCAGGCCACAGCTTTATACAGGTTCCAGGAGAGTATCCTAGTGTGACATCTATGTCATATGATGATCTCCAACTGAAAAACAGAGCTAAGTGATTAGCCAGCTCAACTGTTTTTGTAAGCCTGGAACATTTACATAACAAAGCTTACAGCTGCGCTGTGACTTTGGAGAAGTGCTGTAAATTCTCAAGTCCTGGATTTCCTTTGGCCCTTTTCATTCTAAAATCGTCAGCCTCCCAGCTCCGAGATTTCAGGACAGAGCAGACGCAAGCATGGAGGAGGACAAGCTTTTCTACAGGGACGTCATGCAAGAGAAATGTTTTTGATGAAAGGGTGAGATTTAAAAACAAATTACAATGACACAGAATTGTTTGCTGTGAAACAAGCAAACAAGAACCAAACCAAAAACCAGAGTAGCTCATCCTGAGGTCAAGACTGAGTCTTCCTCCTTCACGGTGTTCTTCGCCTCTACAATCCTTGTATAGCACCTTGGGAAAGTAGTGCAATCAATACCTAGCTTTAAGGAAAGGCCTAGCTTCGGCCATCGTGTCATCATTAGGGGATTAGCAAACTGAGGGATCTGGTAGAAATGGCTTCCTCAAACCACGTGGGCTAGATGAGTGAGAATCACACCTTTCCAGAGGCTTCTTCTACCTGTCACTAAGAACTCAAGTGTGGGTGTAACTCCACCCCCACCCCTCCCCTGCCCCACCCAGGAAGCCATCCCTGGAGAGGGCACCCCCTCCCGGGTGACAGGGGCCATACCACCCCTTCATGGTCCTCACCACCCCCAGGCTGATTACTTTGGCACCGAGTGAGCCCCGCAGTAAGTGGCCGAGATGCCGACGTCCAGCTCCCGCCGGGCGCGCTCGATCACCCGCAGCATCTTGAGCTCCGAGTCCAGGGTGAGGCCGTAGCCGCTCTTGCACTCCACCAGCGTGGTGCCCGCGCTCACCATGCAGCCCAGCCGCTGCCGCAAGGAGCGGAACAGCTCCTCCTCCGAGGCCTGGCGGGTGCGCTCCACCGTGAAGTTGATGCCGCCTCCCGCCTGGTGAATGTCCATGTACGTGGCTCCTGCCAACTGAACACGCAGTGCCCGCTCAGGCTGGACGCCCCCAGAACGTGGCCCGGGGGCGACATCCAAAATGATTATCATATGCCCTGGCAGTCCAGCACCACCGCCCAAAGAGGATGCTGGGTCAGTCCTGCAGGCAGGGCTGCAGAGGGGAGCCAAGGAAAAGGGGGTACCCCAAGAAGGGACTGGGGTGGCAGAAAGGGGATTCCTTGGGATCCTGGAGCAGTAAGTTTACTAGCTGGTCCAGAAAGTGCCAGTCTTTTAAACACCCAGCCCCCCCCACCCCACCCCAGCCCCCCTGTGTACCAATGAAGTCTCACCCCTCCTGAGAAACAAAGCTTATGCACCTAGGGAACCCCACTTCAGTTATCCAACCACACAAGAGCCCCAGAGGGTTGCAGGGCCTCAGTATGTGACCATCAGAGTTGGGGGCTGCAACATTTTCACCCAAAGAGCTTTCTCTGGGGTCCGACTAGCTCTGTCACCCTGAGCAGCTGGGAAGAGGTACAAACATGTGCCCCCCCCACCCCGGGGAGGCTCCTGCTGGACATTCTCTGTGGGTTCCCCATGGCAAGCCAGGATCTCAGGCAGCACCCCTGCCTTCTCTAGTCCCACAAAGAAAGGATTGAACTGCAAATCCCCAGGTTTGCTTCTGGCCTTGGAAACGCTGTGATTAAATAAAGCAGCCGGAAAAAACAAGTTCAGTTTGTTGGGAAAGAGTGTTTCTTTCCCAGTCACTGGGGAGAGTTTCTTTCTCTGCAATAATCCATTTTAGTTGTTAGACCGTCTGCTTCCAAAAACAAAGAGGAGACGTGGACAAAACACAAGTACAGTAAGTGAAAGGAGTTAATCTGAAAAGGCTGTGCATACTACTACGTGATTCCAACTCCATGGCCTTCAGAAAAAGCAAGTTATGGAAACAGTGAGAAAGATCAGTGGTTACCAGGGGTTCAGGACTGAAGGGGGTGAACAGGCAGTGGACAAATACTTCTAGGGCAGAGAAACTATTTTATATGATATTCTACTGGCAGATTCGTGTCACAATACATTTGTCCAAAAGCACGGACTATACAACACCCACAGGGAACCCTAAGACTCTAGGATGCTGATGCGTCAGTAGAGGCTGGTTCATCACTTGTGAGGAGCTTATGGGTTAAATGTACTCGTTACATTTGTTACATTGGGTATGGGGGTGGTAACAGGACAGTCTAGGTGTATGTGGGGAGCAGGGCTTTCTGGAAAATCGCTATACCTCTCAATTTTGCTGTGAAACTGGAGCTGCTCTAAAATTATTTAATCTATTCCCAAAAAAATAAACATTGTGAAAATGACTCTACCAGGCATTTAAGGGTTCACTGTGGTTAATGTGTGGCCGAAAAGACTATCTTTCAGTTTTGAATAAGTCTCTTTTTTTCCCCCCTGGGGAAAAAAGAGAAGACAAGATTCACATTGCTTGTTTGAGTAATGAAATACTTTTCCAAGTTTGGTCCTAATGAAGGGTGAATCTCAAACTGTTTCCTGCAGCTCTTTCAAAGGTTGGGGGTGGAGGGGCAGAATGGAAGGATGAAAGGGGGAAAGTCATTTGAGCAAAGCAGCTCAGCTGTGTTTGTTGTGTTTTTTTCAGATGAAGGTAATATTTTCTTATATCATTGTGTCTCAGGGGCATAGTATCTCCCCCTTCAGGTGTTTTAAAAGGAGGATTCTAGAATCAATTTTTCAAAGTTATTATACTTGAAAGGACTGCTCGCCCTGTCTGAAACTCTGGGACAGTCATAAAATATTTACTTTCATTATAATTTATTTTCTATAATCCAGGCTGGGAAACATACCCATTAAAAAGACATGTAGATGTATACTGCAAAGCCTGAGAGTGTATCAAGTCTTTAAAAAAAAACCTCTATCTGTGCCTTATTTGGAGTTGTCCTCCTTTATCACAGTTACCTTCATCGCAAACTCATGAACTCGATCGCCAGCCCACACTGGATGTGTGTGTGCATCCACCAAACCTGTAACCAAGAAATTGGATCATTTTCAAAGAAAATAGAAGCAGCTTGATAGCAGACAGATTGCACCACACTGTTCTTGAGGAAGCAAAATGGTGGACAGCCATCTTGGAGGAGGGAGAGAGGGAAGGTCTGTCTGGGCCCCTGGACAGGGAGGAAATAAGAAGCCCCTCTCCATGGTTGGCCTGGAAGGTTCGAACGGAGGAGGGAACTCAATACCATAAGAACAGCTCTTAAAGAAATACAGCTCCTTACCCCAAAAGGTCCACACTCACCAAATAAGCTTTTAAAACAGGGTGTCACATCTGCTAGTTGAATACATGAAAGACTGTGTCCTCAGGGAAGACTGTGGGTGTGAAAACAGATGAAGGCAATCCCTACCTTCAAACTTGAGAAGGAAAAATGTGAAATCGGAAAGATGACTCTTCCTTCAAGAGGGAAACTTTTAATTAAAGAGAAAGAGAAAGTCATCACCTGGAGCATCTGCTTTGCCAGGTATAGCTCAGTAAAGTAGCTTTTGGAAATAATTAAAACGCCTCATGGATTAAATGGCTCATTAGTGATTCCAACTGGATTAAAATCAAGAGTCCCTCTTCGGGCAGCTTTCTGCTAGATTCTGCCCTTTCGCAGGCTTCACCCTATGTGCCGAAGGTGGAAGCTCTGTCAGCTTCACACAGTCCACATTCAGAGACACCAATCTTAGGCCCTGTGGTTGTGTAGAACTTCTTTCAGATTGAGACCTGGCAGCAGAAAGCGGCCTTGGAGACCGAGAGAAGGGAGACAAAGCAAGCAAGTTCCAAAGGAGCCGGACTAGCCATGCTTGGGATACCAGCGCCAAATTCAAAACAGCTAAGCCAGCCCCTTGCTAGAAGAATAAACGGAGGAGCTAATGAGGAGCTAATGGGGCACTTCCTGGCAGGGACCAGACAATACCAAGAGCTGAAAGCTGACACTGAGCCCTGGCACAGTGGCATCAGCCAGTCCCAGGGAGACGTGGGTCTCTGGAATAATCAGTAAAGAAAAGTCCAAAATCCCTGCGGCTTATTGCCATTTTGAGCTTCTGTGCGCCTCCCTGGCTCACAGGCCAGTGATTCCCACTAGTTTTGTTTCTCTCCTTTACAGTTTTAACCCTTTCCTCACATCGCTTTTTCTAAATGAATTGCCTCTTTGCTCTTGCTTGCCTCAGTCATCGAAATTCCTTCTGCGGTTTCATCAGATTAAAAAAAAACAACAACAAGAGAATCACGGTCACTAGACGAGTATATGAAGCCATACAACATAGATAGTGTGAGATGATGGCTCATGAACTGTGTTGTCATAAACTGGACTCTGTGGTCAAATCTAGAGGTGTCTTATCTTTCCCGGCTGGCGAGGGGTCCTTACGCCCTGCACGATTTCAGAGTACGTCCCAGGACAGAGACAGTGGCTTGTCTTGTCTTGGCTCTTTCACCGCCAAGCTTCAGTTCTCTACTCTGAAACGTGCAGTTTCCTTCCAGGGCAGTTAGAAGAATTTAACATGACCTTCACCACCACAGCATGGCAGCTATTATTCTATTAATGTTATCATGAGACCCAATTAAAAATCTTTACTTAAATCTTCGATTTCTGGGTTTTACTGGAAAAGAGGTAATACCTGGCAAGATGCATTTCCCAGAACAGTCGATTGTTTCTTCAAACGTTTCTTCAGAAAACTGCCTGCGGATGGCATGGGCAGGGCCGATGGCTTGAATACACCCATCCCTGAGAAAGAGTCAAGAAATAACGACTGGCGTTTGGGGAATTCCTGTGAGAAACCTAGGGTAGAAGCTGTAGTGTGTTCATCCTATTAAAGACAGCCGTGTGGCTGCTGCGATGAGGACGTGCGTCTTTGTGTGGCTCTTCAAGGTGCTCTGTGAACCTTTACAACTGATACACACACCTTCTCTTAAAAGTTGCTCCCATTTTGGAGAGAGACAAAGATAACTGTGAGCCCAGCACACGCCCCCATCACACATACACCGACAGGTGCACCTTCCACGGGGTGCTTTGCACATCCAGCCTGCACACACGCCTCTGCCTGGCTAGTATCGCACTGTAGCTTCATGAGCTTCCCATGCATCTTAAGACTAGGGCACTTAAAACCCCACAAATCATGCAGATACGTCAACACTCTCCTCTTTATTTCCCTAGGGTTCCTGGCTTTGCGTGAACAAAAGGCTAGAGAACACGCCCTGGAAGACAACTTGGAGTTGAAGCGACTGAGTTTTACAGATACTGCTTTGGTTTTCTCACCCTCCCTAGTGGTTTATCTTTTTCCACAAGCGCACGATCCTGCCAGCCGATTTTAGCACAAGGCGGGAAGGTCTATCTCTTTATTAATTAAAAAACAACCCAGGCTGGGCTGTTGCACAACGCTGAGCAGCCTGATAAGGGGGGAGACCGTCTCATCCAGAGCAAGGCCCGGGACAGGGCCTCTCGCGGGCTCCCAACTTGGCCTGTCCTGTCAGCCGCGCCTAGCAGAAGGCCCAGGAGGGTCCATGGCGATAGGTTCATGGTAAGGTTCATGGACACGTCCTTTTTAACTCTGGCGGCTGCGTCTAACTCCCTGGCACACCCCAAACATGCCCCTTTAGATGCTGTCTGTGGTCCAGGGTTAGTGTAGAAACTAGGGCGCTGGGGAAGAGTTTGCTGGGGAAGGGTTTTCTGGAGTCGGGTCTCAGAGCCCAGCCACAGACTGGGACTATCCAGGGCTAGTGTGGAGCGGCGGGGGGGATGAAAGAGTGGGAGTTGTCAAAACTGCTAAAAATAAATAAACAAACAAACGAATAAAAATAAAATCACGGGTGATTCCCACTTCCCGAAAATCAGGGCGATCCCCAGTCACCCGGGATGCGGGGCTCGGATACGTCACCCCCCCCCCAACCTGCCCCCCAGCGGGGCCCGCACGAGCGTGGTCGCCCTCTCCACCCCCCCC
>PVHY01023732.1:0-20591 GCA_004024945.1 Uropsilus gracilis
GCCCGGGGTACCACGGACTCAAGCCATCCCCCGCCTCAGCTTCCCAGGTAGCTGGGATTACAGGCGCGCGCCACCACGCCCAGCTATTTTTTTGGAACTAGGTCTCGCTACGGACCCCAGGTGGGACTCGAACCGCGATCCCTAGCCCCGGCCGCTTCATAGGCTGAAGCTTACAAGCACGAGCCACCGTGCCCGGCTAGGTTTGCCACTTTTAACTACATACAAAAAGTATTAGAATTAGGTTAATGACCTGTTCCCTTAGGGAACTTTCCTTAATTGTGAAAAATTATTTGTCATTTGCAAACAACTGACTGTATATTCAAGACATATAAAGAATACAGCTACCTGAAAGCACCTGTTCTTTATAATTAAAGCATTACTTTTGCCATGACTGTAAACAAGTTTTTGCATGCTATTAATCTGAAAAGACGTCCCTCACCAATAAAAAAAAGTTACCATTAGCCCCAGTGAAAATTGTTATTTGGAAAATTACAAAGCCACGGTGTGACATAAATAAACCAATCATCCTTGTCTCTATTTCTAGAAAATACTGGCACCAGTGAAGAACTTTTCTATTTGTACCTCGGACATAGGTACCTTTAAAATCTCAACATACCCAAGAGAAACTAAAATGTGGTCAGACAAAAACTTACACACAAATGTTCAGAGCAGTATTAATCCTAATAATCAAAAAATAAAAATAACCCAAAGGTTCATAAACTAATTAATGAATGAATAAAAACATGGTATATAACTGTTTAACTCATTCAGTAATAAAAAGAAATGAGGCACTGATAAATGCTACCACATATGTATCTTTAAAGCATTACGCTCAGTGAAAGAAACCTGATGGTTGCCTACAGTTGGGGTGTGTACTAGTGGTCACAGACTTTTTTGAATGATGAAAATATTCTAAAACTTATTGTGGTGATGGTTGCATGATTTTGAGACCATACTAAAAATTTAAAAAGTGAATTGCACACTTAAAATGGGTGAAATATGCATCAATAAAGTAGCTATTTAAAAAGCCTCTAGAGCCCTCATTTTCCATAAACCTAAAATTGTTATCCTGAAGAGAGTCATAAAAATACTAAGGAAGACACTTTAACCATAAAAGATCACTTGCTGAAGGCAATAAATAGACAAACCCCTGTCTGCTAAATCTTCTAAAACCATTAATAAAGTACTTAAAAATAAAAAGTACTCAAAGAATATCACATTAAAAAAAATAATAAAAGGAATACTCCTCTGGAAAAGGTTTTTCAAATTTATTACAATACCACAATACCATGCACCCCCATCAGGTCCAAGCTCTTTCATTAAATTTCCACATACTACATTCATACAACCTATTGCCAACCACTGAATAACACCTCTCACAACATTCAGGGCAGGGACTCACATACCAGCGTAGAGCACTCAAGTCACAGTTCATTATGGCTCCTTACTATATCCAGAAGACACACTAAATGTAAAAAATATGGAGTAGGGAATCAAAACACAATAAAAATGGGAAAGAAATCATTACTTAACTCTATCTTTTGCATTGTGTTATCAGTCCTATAGTCTGCTATGAATGATACTAAATCATTTCCCAAATGTGAACAGATTGTAAATAAAGAATAGTTTTGTTTTGTTTTTCAAGTTGGGACACAGCAAATTCGATAACCAACCAGTCTGGCATGTATTTCTAAATTTACCCTACTTCATTCTCGAGACCTACTCGGTACATTTCATCTATTCTATAATCCTAATTCCACAGTAAAAACAGTTTGAAACAAAGTTTACATAACCCTAACCTCTGCCAGATGCCACCTAGAGAGCAAAATCAAGTACCACTTGATACAGTTGCACACTTGGGTACCCAACTACCACACACACACTGACACTGAATACCTTATTTACACTTGAATCTCTTAATGTTAACATCATTCTTATGAGTAACACTAAGTTTTTGTGAAGGCCAAATAAAATAAAAAAGGCTCTAAGGCACAGGTGAGTAAAAAAAGAAATATATATATATATATATATATGAAAGCTCACACTGACACATTAATAAAATGCCACTGGCCAAAACGCTGAATATCTAAGCAATCTACCCAAGAAGATAAGACTCATAGTCTAACACTTAATTCAGCGGAGAAACAGAAAACAATCTCTAGAAAATGATAATGAGACTCTTGGTGTGAGGATGAACATACTATTTATTAATTATAACGTACAAAGACTAACAGTGGCCAAAGTGTAAGAATAACATACATGTTGGGGTGGGTGTCAGGATACACTAGAGAACAGACAGCAACACTGAAAGTAAAAATGGTCCATAGAGAATCAAAAAGAAGACTGATCCTCTCAATTTTGCCCGGCTATCTATAGTTGCCTGGCTTCCACCAGTTGTCCATCTATAGTGGATACTGATAACATCCTAACGCCAAAAGACTATTAGTGAAAAGCAGGAAAGCTCTGTAGAGTTGTTCTCTAAATTTCCTTTCTCCCATTGCAGAGTTTTTACCAACCTGTCCCTGAAAACCCAGTACAGAGGCCACAGTTCAACTGATCAACCTTAAATTATTTTCCCTATTTCATCACTCACTTTATCTCAGCAGTTTACAGAGAAAACATTTCACAATAAGAAAATAAAACCACCACAACAAGTCAAAGACTTGACCTTGGAACCCTGGGCTTTGCCTAATGAAAACATGAGTGCTATTCAGAAAAAAAAATTAAGCTACAAAAAGTACTGTTAAATACTCAATTTTTGTAGGCAACCTTTTTAAATATTATTCACTTAGGTAAAAAGAGAATCTTGAGCTATCATTGTCTTGTTTACTATGAGTAAATTTTACAGGTAAAGGAAAATGTAAGGGGACTTCTTTTCCCCATTCCCCTCTAAGACCTCCCAAGAACTCAACTTTGAAGTCAATGGGGGCTTCAAGGTGTCTAACCTAAGGTGATAATTTTATGTATTAAAATAAGTGATACATAATGTATGAGTTAAAACAGAAAAGCCAAATACAAAAAGACCATAAAGTTTTTTAAATAAACCTTTAGCCCGGCGTGGTAGCGCATGCCTGTAAGCGATAGCCTATAAAGCCGCAGCTGGGGCCAGGGATCACCGTTCAAGAACCGCCGGGGGCATGTAGCGAGACCTAGTTCCAAAAAAAATATAGCTGGGCATGGTGGCACACACCTGTAATCCCAGTTACCTGGGAAGCTGAGGCTGGGGATTGCTTGAGTCTGTGGTAACCCAGGCAACATGAGCCTGCGGTTCCACAGGCAAAACCGGCGAGACCTAGACTCAAAAAATACAAAACAAAACAAAAAACAACAACAACAACAAAATAAATAAACCTTTAAGATAAACATGTAAATCTGGACCCCTCTTTACCTCAAAATATTATTTTATGGTTTCTAAGTTTCAAGTATTATGTTAATTACCTTAACATATTCTCAAGTTCTTAATGTTTTAACCTTTTACTTTAAAAGTCTCCTGCTAATTATGTTCAGATTTCAAACTTAGAAAACATGAATACTGAAAATTCCAGGCATACATATATATTTAAGTACAACTTAAAGAGCTCACTATTAAAAGGAGGGAAACTCTATCTCTAGGAGAATTTGCCCTATCACGCAGGAAAATCCAAATTTCAAAAGGTTAAAAAAAATAAGGTTTTCAAATGTGAAAGACTGTTACTCATAATTAGGAGTCATAACAACAGAAATGGGTGTAAAGTACCTGGCATAATAATTCTCTTCCCTGCAACATTTACAGTTGGCATCACAGCTTGTGATTTCTAGACTTCACCAGCTCACTAGTGAAAGCTTTCTACCAATTTGATCTTAAATTTAGTTCCATTAGGCAAAAGGCCTTGAGGGGCGGGGCAGCAGGGGTTAAGAGCATAGGTCCTAAAAGCCCAGCAGACTGGCAGAATGCAAAAGCAGTAGGATCACTTTATACTGACTCATTCTATCAACAACAAAGATAAGTTCCCCACAATTACTATTTAGAATACACATGTAATAAAAACAAAAGTGAAAAAAGTGGACTTTAGCATCACTATTCTCATGGAATAAAAGGACTTTTGAATTACAGCAGAAAAAAGTAACATTTGTATTCCTCTCCTTGTGATCAAGTTTATCACCTCTAAAATTCAAGCAAAATATGGCAAAATAACTTTTTGACCTTGGAATGCGCTGCCTGTTACAACAGTATCATTTCTTTGGTTTCATCTTTAGAGTTAAAGCTGTTCCTAGGGAGGTAAGAGCAGATTCAGAGCATGAACAATAGAATCAACAACACCTGCTTTCAAAACTCAGCTCTACCTGACAATTAAGATTCCATTTTTCACATCTCAAAAAAGGCTATCATCTACCTCATGGGATTGTTCTGAGGATTAAAAACAGAAAACGTCTAGCCTGTGCCTAGAACATAAGTGGTCCAGTAAATAGCTCTACTGACATCAGTGGTTCTCAACTCTTCGGTACCCTGACTGGATCTGTACCTGCCCCATCAGACACCCTCTTACTTCCATAGTAAACGTGCTATTTAAGAGAACAGTGATTCTCCACCTAAAGACAGCCAGCTCCAGTCTTCACTTAACTAGACCCCCACTTCCTGTTCAAGTGGCCTCCGCCTGTTGCCATGTGCTTCCATTTTGAACTCTGAATTCAGCTGCTTGACCTGAGAGCACTTATGATCTGCCCTCAATCAACTCAAAAATTTCAGACACCTTCTGGGGGAAAGGCATAAAAAACACAAGTCTCTGCCCTAAGTTCATTACACAAGGTGAGATCAACACCAAATAGTAAATTACATTACACTGTACTGACGGAAGTAATCTATGGGTAACCCAGCTCTGCAACACAGCAACTACCCCCCCCCAAATTTCCAGAGGGTGTTCATTATATTATGTGTCTGGCCCAACAAAATCAAGTTGTAACAAGTGCCATTAGAAGTTGGGCCACCAGGCCCAACTACCTGGGAGTAATCCCAGCTACCTGGGAGGCTGAGGCTAGAAATCACTTGAGTCTGCGGGTTCAAGAAGTTAGGCCACCAGTTTAGGAACTCCTGGGTATAGAATTTAATGTTAATTCATTTAATGTTAACTCATTTGCTAACTGACCTGGATAAACTCATTTGCTAACTGACCTTCTCGGTGAGATGTGACGCCCCACAATAAGGAGCTTAACATAAGATAGCACATCCAGAGGAAGGCTTCCATAAATACACTGACTTGCACAGTACAACCAGATATTAGTTATTAGAGTTCTGTTAGTAACTGACCCAGAGTTTGATTTGCTGGTTGAGCAAAGAGCACTTAGATTCAGCTCATCATTAGGAAAGCCAAGACAAGATTTCCTAAATCTATAATATAAATTTTAAAAGGATGTTTATGATTCTTAAACAAAGATCATTATGCAAATAAGACTTTCACTTTTGCCCTCTACAGATACTAACCAAATCAGACATCTCCTGTTTGGTGTCTCTTTACATATACAGCTGCCAATATCTCAAACTCAGCATGCACACTGTCAAACTTAATTACTTTGTGTCCAAACCAGAAGCAGAAAAGAAGCACTTAGAAGGCTAGTGAAAGAAGTTCAGTTCTTTTTTTCTAGTCAGGGGTCAGATACTGGCAATGTAAAATGAAGCTTTACAAATTGAGTATAAAACCAATCTCAAAGAAGAGCCTGATTAAAACATTCTAATACTTCCACCACCATCAGAAAGTTAGGTAACAGATCAGGGTAAACTGTCTTCTCAGTAAAATATGCTATCAACCCAGCTATGATTTTGTAGTGGTAAGTATATTAAAATTAGCCAAATTAAACAAAAGCTTAGAACATGAGAACAGAGTTAGAGCCTAAAAGCCACAACCACTCCTCTGACACAAAACATTAGATATATCAGTTCCATTTCAAATAAATTTCATTTATTTGAACTGCTGATTTGTTATCAACGTCCTACTAGTTTCAACTATATCATCTTAAAAACAAAAGTTACCACACCCAACAGGAAAGACTCTAAAATATGCATTGGCCTATAAACCCAAATAGTTAAGCCCAAGTAGTTTTTAAAAGATTATGTCAACGAGGGGAAAATTAATCATTGTTAAATAAAGTATACCCAGAAATGCAATCAGGACATTAAAACAATCTTATATTTTTTAAAAATGGTCATTTATTACAGTAGCAGAAAGATAAACCATCCAGTACAGAAAATACTGCAACAATCATCCTTTAAATGAAATTAAAAATTTAGGTTTTTAAAAACAATCACTGAGAGCAGAAATCCTAAGTGGACAGCGATTATAAAAGGTTTCAAAGCTGAAATAGTGAACTTTTTTTTACCTGATGTTCTGCATGAATGTTATCCCCAGTAGGCCATCGATGTTTGCTATTATTATAGCCGCCTCCACCACTTCCTCCTCCCCCAAGCTGCTCACCATGCTGCCTCTGAAAGAAGTAGTCCACCATAGCGTCGTCCTGGGAACGGCCTGCAACTCCTATGGATCCTGGGACAGGGCTGGAGTGTGTCCCAGCTGCAAGAGCCTGATTTGCAGCTGGTTGTGGCTGCGCTTGCGACCCTGTTCCAGATGTCAAAACAACAGGCATGTTGGGATTAGCTGGTTCTTGAGGGTGATGTTTCAGGTGGGGGCTGAAAGAGTCCTGCCAAAGCACTGCTTTTCTCTTCAAGACACATGCAACGCTCATTCCACCAACACCTAAGGACAAACAGGTTACAACTATTTAAAATTTGCATTATTTTAAACACTACTTGATATACACAAGATAAAAAGCTGAGTCTTTTGCAACACATTATTCACTACAGCCAGTTTCTATGAAATAACTCAATGTTTTATAATATGTACACGATTTTCTAAACTGAAACCTCCATTCGTAAGTTCCTGAGTGGGACGATGAGGGATGACTGTTAACTGGTGACTAGTACTTTGACAAGGTATTGAGATCAGGACTTAAGGCAACATCAGGGAAACTCAAGTTTTAACATTATAGAATTAAGACTTCAATCAACAGTTCCCCTATGCAACTTTTCATACCTTAAAGTCAACTATGGCAGACACTACTGAAGTGAAGAGCTTTACAAAACATCACTTTATAGCCAGAGAAAATGACAATAAACCAGACAAAAATTCAAACCCCATACACAACAATACCTCAGATTGTCTAAAACTTGAAAGAACTCTGTAATGTACTGCATATTCAAGACATGCTCCTTAAATATGGCCCCAGAACAAAAACAGCAACAGAAACATGCTTAGCCTGAACTTTCTCACCTGCTGTTGATGGAAATAAATTCAAAATGTTTAACAGTAATTCACATATAATTATAATATCATGACTACTATGTTAGTATGTCAACTCCTCTAAACAGGACAAGAAATGAAAATCAAACACATTTCTGGTGGGGGGAAAAGTCTCACTGGAAAGAAAAAAAGGGCTGTCTCAACACAACAATGATTGTGTGGCAAAAAAAAAAAAAAAAGAAAGAAAGAAAACTGCAAGCACTAGGCTCTATCTAATCATCACAGAAGCACGAAAAAGCAGGAATTTTATCCCTATTTACCAATGAAATGCTAAGGGGTACAGAAATGTTACATATGCCCAAGGCCAGCTAACCTAGTAATCAACAAAGCAACAGATTTCAACTAAAATGTTTTGTACCCAAACATAGCCCTTGTTGCTGCCCCTAGTAAATCAACACAGGAGATATTGCTCTCACTTGCACAGGCTCCTCTTCTCTGAAGGATTAACAAAGAAATCTCCAAAATGCTACTGTGAAACATTATTACAGTAGGTACTTAAAATTGCTACAAAGTAACTAAGCGTTTACTTGTTAGACCATCCCTGTCCAAAGCCGTTAAAGCCTAATTTCATGTCTTTTTTTGTCCCTAGCCCTACTGGATCATTTCAAAAAAAAAACTCACAAGATTCAGAAAAACTCTATTAAACTATTTCTCTTTACAGAATAATTAAATCATAAAGAAGCACCTGGCAGCTTCTCACAACTGATTCATGTTTTTAAATCATACACGGAATTTGAACCTTACCAGTATAGTGGGATAGTCTAACTTATTTCTAGACTTCAGATTCTGCTTTCCAGTGTCCATGCTTATGTACCAATATCAGAAAGTCATAGTTATGTTTACCATCAGTCTTTGCAAAGTGCTCTAACCAACTTAATGCTGTCCCAATAAAATTTTCAAAAAACTTAATCACCCTCTCATCAATATTAATCCTATTTTCTTCTACAAGGGGTTGCCAAGCTAAATCTTAGTTCTAGAGTAAGCAAGAAATTCCAAAATCCAAGTTTTAACACTGAACTAGCAACCTCTGAGTGCTTCCACAACTAGAAAAATAAATTTTTCATTCTTCGAAAGTTTTTTTTAGTCAAAACAAACAATAGATGTAGAGTTTTTGGTAAATTCAATGTCACCGAGTTAAGATGCAAAAAAATTCAGTTACCACCCAATTACAACAATGGAGTGCCAGTCCCTGAGAGGATTCCTAAAATAGCAAATGTAATCTTTTCTGAAATAAATGATTTGCCAAAATACCTATCCAACAAAGGATCTCCATATGAAAAAGGTGTTTACCATTGAAACACGACTTCATTCTAACAAGTGGTGGGGGGAGGGCAGGGAGATGCCTATAAAAAATGTTCACCAAAACAATTGGCTTTTGTAAAAAGCTATCTGTTTGCCGGCGACTTCCTGCTCTTTTACCTAATGAGGCAAGGCAGTTTCACCTAGGAGAAATCCTGGGCATTAGAAAGTTTGGAAAGTGAGCAAATACCTGAGCAATTAACATGTGTCTTGGGTAGTTTTCTAATATCTTGGCAACTACAGCACGAAAATTAAAAAGCCACTTCAAATATTAGAAAACATCTAACTTACCGATGCCTTTTACATAACTCACAAAGCTCACTAAAATTTGTCTTATTTGAAATATGACTTTTTTACAAATGGCATGCTGTAAATGCTATGAAAATAAGTGCTTTAAACTAGAAATAAGTAGATCGTAGTTACTCCAGTTTTCAAACTGCTTACATCAAGGTTTGGGTTGTTTTGTTTTTAATCACTAATAGATTTCATTTCAAACAAAGGAAGACGGTTTAATCCATCTCCATGGCTCACTTTTTATTAAATGCTTAGTAGTTTAAAAAGTCTTAACTTTTACTACACTTGAAAAAAAAAATATTATGTGGTCATAAATTTAAAAGCAGCTTATCTCAAACACAAACTACAAACCCAACTTCAAAAAGCTGTGGCCTTAGAAAAAAATTCAATTGTGGCTAAGGCAAAATACGTAAAGTTCAGAATCCAGTATTTCCCAAAGATTCAGAAAAAGAATCAATAGCCTCCAAGAGCGTTTTTATAAAGTTAAAAAATTAGCAATGGATCAAAATACTTACTTTGCTTACTAAAACTGTTTCGGAAGTCACAAACCCAGAAGCTTGTCTTTTGAGTTTGAGGTGTTTTCATAAAACATAACAAAACAAAAAAGCTAAAGCTGCAAACCTATTGTTTCAGAAGTTACTGACTTTGTATGAACAAAAATAGTAATAATAACAAAACCTTACAAACTATCATTAATCCCAGAGAAAGTGGTACGTGAACGAAGTGAGCTCTAGTTAAGAAGTCTTTTCTTAACTACACAATAAAGAGTACCAATACCTCAGGTTATGGCGATGATTAAAAAAACCTTCTTCCCTGGTACCGTGAGGAGGGGATCTTCTGGGGGGAGGGGACCTACTGAGAGGGGGAGTTACACGAGCCTGTTACCCACTAGACGTGGGAGCGGTACCGACAAGTCTAACAAATGATGTTTACCAAGAACGTTTGTGATGCTAAAACTATCTAGTATTATGTATTTGGTTCCCTACTACCAAGAAGTGAAGCCCTCTTTCAGTTAAGACAGACATGCACCTACATAAGGAGGCTCAAAGAACAAGAACCCCAAAACACAAGCTCTCTCGGAAACAAAAGGCCACAAGCACCCAGGAGCCTCAAAGAGATCTGAAACTTCCTGATCGCCACTTCTCCACATTTAAGGTTCCCAAAGTTCCCCCACATTGGGTTCGCCTGAAGACAAGGGCCACCGCTGCTTCAAAGCCGATTTATTGTTCCTCCTCCTTCGACGCTGCCACGGAAGCTCAAGAAGTCGAAGAAATCCAGAAAGGCTCAAAATTACACTTCACGGCCACAGAAGACTCGGGGTTTCGCAAACCCATGAAAAAAAGGAATCCGAATGGCAACATCAATCTTTCAGGGCTCCGGCAGGGCCGAGCAGAAATGTGGAGGCATGCCTATGACCTGAGCCCGGGCCTAAAACCCCGGCATTTTCCTCGTTTCGACCCCGCTCCCCACCCCCTCCCTCCTTTGATAACAATAGGGGCCTTGCTGCTGACTCCAAAACATGTACGAGAACAGCGAGTGAGAAGCCTCAGCTAGGGCCCCGGCGGCTTTTCCAAAGCCCTTCTCACCCCCCCAACCGCTTTCAAACACCAATACAAAGGGACAATCTGCTCGCTAGGGGTCCGGAGCAGCATTTGGGGGCGGCGGGGTGCAGATACTCACGGGCGGAGCGGTAGGATGAAGATGGATTTCAGCGCCCCGATCTTCTCTCTCCGGCGCTCTCGCTCCCCCTTACCTTTCACTCCGACAACATGGCGGCCCACTGGGGACTAAGCTGGCGCGTTGCATCATGGGATAGGCTCTGGCCTCGGCCCCGGCGGTGGCAGCGGCATGTGCAAGAGAAAGCAGGCGGCTCTGGAACAGGTTGCCTGGTTGCCATGCCAACCCAGGGCCTGTGTGAACTTGGGAAACTCATAGGCGACACAACCGCTGCGCGCGCGAGTGCGCGCCCGCTATGCGAGCGCGCGTCACCGCAGACAGAAAGCGGGACAGCCGGCAGTGGAGCATCCGCGGTGCGCGCGGCAGCCAGCCCTGCTCGACACCCAGCTAGGTGCGCTGGGCTACGGCTGTGACGCTGTCGAGATGCTTGGGGACCACAGAGGGAGCCCCTCCCAGCCCACTCTCGCCCTCCCAATCTCCCCGCCAGATTGGAACAGCCTGTGGTGCTAAAGGACGCTGACTTGGATGCCTCTGGCGTAACAGGTGCTGAGCTCAAACCCCTTTTCTGAAGCTTTCTGGCCCTGCGACCATGTTTAATGTTCCTGCCTCGACTGCCCCATTTGGATGAAGAGGAAAATAAAAACAACTACTACACAGATTTGCCGTGCGGGTTAATGTAAAGTGCTTACGCACACTTGGCTGCGACTTGTAAGCAGGACCACTACAGGTTTGCTGTGTCCGTCCAAAATATAAGAGTGGGGCCCCTTGTTCCAAGGAGTTAGAATTTCAAGACGATGATATAGAAATTTCACCCAAAGCGTGTAAGCAATAACTAGCTGTTGTCATTCTTTCCAATTTTGAAAGCGAATAGAAATGTGGTCATTTGATGAGAGTCACTTTTCCAATCAGTAGCATTTGATAAGATATGTTCTATCACAAACCAGAGCCAAGGTAGATTGAAAATTTAGGCGAATCACAATCCCATTAAATCACAAATTACGTCAGAAGAAAAAAGGGGGTGGATATAACTAGAGGAGAAAAAATGCATATAATCAAGAATCAGTAGGTTTTTCCTTTTTTGCCTGTTAAAAGGACAGGTTTATTAGGAAAATGAGAAAGAAAAAAAAAGTCACCTGCATACACAGGTGGATGAAGAGCTGCCATAGATAATTTTTTAAGATTTAAAAATATATAAGTATCTGCACAGTAAAGATGCCAATGAAAAAGCGGAACACATGAAAGAATTGCTAAAAGTATCACCGTATGCATGGATGACCAATGGTTAATGGTCATGATATATACATAATTTCAATATTTAATTTAAAAAGTTCATGCAAGGACTCCTTAGTCTAACCATGCTTGGAAAAGTTCTTCAGTGCTCTGTTCCCTTTCCCCAACAATTCTACACATTGATTTCTTTAAAAATCTCAATTTGGCATAAAAAAAAGTTTTTTTTGAGGAACTGCAAAACCCTGGGAGAACTGCAGGAGTGGTAAAACTGTTCACTCACTCCCCCCACCCCTTAACACCCACAATGAGCTCTCAAGCTACCTCCTTCCCAGCTACCTCCTTCCCAGACGTGTCTAAATCCCTGCAGCAGTGCCAAGGGGTCTGAGGCCTGAATGGTTGCTAAGAAGATAGAACTGCAGGCTCATTCCTCCTGAAGCCTGTTTGCAGTGCCCCTCAGGTGCTTTGGTTCCAGAAGTCCATTGTTCCAGGAAGCCTGAGGATGTCTGTCACCTTTCCATTTCAGGGCTTGTGGCCACAGCCAGGAGGGGTAGAGGTGTGACTGGCCTGTGTTTTGTTTGTTTGGTTTTTTGTTTTGTGGGTTTTTTTTTTTTTGCATTTATATTTACCTTTATACATCTGTTTAAAATTTTATTTCTTTTTTGATTTGCACTTCATTTTTTTCCCTTCCTAACTTCCTTGTGATTGTGGACAGGAGTGCCAGGGCAGGTAAGGGGGTCTAGGTGCACTTTTCTTGGTGAGGGGCCTTTCCTGGTCTGCCTTCTCAAGTGGGAGTTGAGGAAGTTAAAGGAAGGATGTATATTTTATTTATACAATATGTTGCCTAACTTGACTGTAAATAAAGTAATCTGTTCTGCACTTTAAAAAAAAAAAATCCAAGCCGGGCACAGTGACGTGCGTCTGTAATCCAAGCACTGGGAGGCAAAGAGGCCAGGGATCTTGCTTGAGTTTGCAGTTTCGAGACTACCCCAGGCAACCTAGGGAGACCGGGTCTCAAAAAAGCAGCTGGGCACCATGGCGGGCACCTGTAATCCCAGCTTCCTGGGAGCCTGAGGCTGGGGATTGCTTGAGTTCCGGGGATCAGGACTACCCCAGGCAACATAGGGAGACCTAGTCTCAAAAAAAAAAAAAAAAAATTAAAAAATTAAATTAAAATAATCCAAAATAGACACATGAGTCACTAAATGACAATAAACATTAAAGATAACTACCTGGGGCTCAGGGCTGGAAACTGGAGGAATGAAATGTTTTAAAATTAGATTGCAAAGATGGTTATATAAATGGGTGGAATTTATGGAATATGAACTATATGTCAATGGAGTGTTACAAAATAAGAAAACAAAAAAGCAACTTTGAAATATTTTCATCTATAGCTGGGTATGGTGGCTCCTGCCTGTAAGCTTCAGCCTATGAAGCAGCTGGGGCTGGGGATCGCAGTTCGAGTCCCACTTGGGGCAACACAGCAAGACCTAGTCCCAAAAAACAGCTGGGCATGGTGGCACGGGCCTGTAATCCCAGCTACCTGGGAAGCTGAGGCTGGGGATTGCTTGAGTCCGTGGTACCCCAGGCAACATGAGCCTGTGTTTCTACGAGCAAAAATAGTGAGACCTAGTCTCAAAAAAAAAAAAGAAAGAAATATTTCTTTTCATGTACTAATTACTGACAAAGACACTAATGTTTGTTAACAACCTGTTTTGGTAAGACTTGTGACCAAAAAAAAAAAAAAAAAAAGCACACACTCTTCACTCTTCTACTGCTGAAATTATTTGAGTATATGTTATTTTTATTTTATAAAGATTGTGATTTTATTTTTAAAATTAAAAAGATTTTTGTTTCTAAAAAAGACTAGATTTGGAAGCTAAAGGTCCTGAACTCTGCTCTTTTCTGCCTATTTGACTTTGATAAATCCCAGAGCCTCAGCTCCCTCATCTGTAAAACAAAGATAGTAACACTCTTCTCACAGCATAGTTAGATGTGTTAAATAAACTAACATATACAAAGTACCTGACAGCACTTAGTAAATGTAACTGTTTCATTGTAGTTGTGATCTTGTATTCATTCCTAAATCCCTAGTGATCAATACAGTGTAGGATACATTGTAATTGCTCATTAAATGAGTGAATTCAATAGCTTGTTAAATGAATGAATCCAGGAGTATCCACTCTTAAATTCAACAACCCTAAAAGTGATATGTTGTATTCAGAGATTTAGTACTTAGGCCGTACTAGAAATTACTTAACCTCTCTGAGCCTCCATTTTCTCCTATGGAACAGGAAGTTATAACAGCACTAAATGAAATAATGCATTTAACCCTGCAGTTTGCAGATAAATCATTTTGCCCAGTAAGTTTGGAACGCTGCAAAGTGCAGAGTAGCCATAATGGGAAAGAAAACTTGCATAAGGAAACACAGCAGACATGAAAAAGTTACAAAGTTTCTGAATCTTAGAACAATCTGTGCTCTAGGATTTCACTCTGCAGTTGTGATTTCACTGCCTCTATGACTAACTCCTTAGTTAAGGCATTAACTTTTATGTTAGTTTTGCCATAGCCAGCTGTAGCACACCTCATTCAGGACCCTGCCCTGGCAAATGCTGCAATCCCAAGGGAATACTTGTCACCCATCCCTGGTTTCCTGTTAGGGGATTGTCTCAAAGTATCTGAACCCCCTGAGTAGTCTCAAAATAACCCTGTCAGAGCATTGCCTCCAACAATTTATCAGATATCCTGTGATTAAATACTCAGTGTACCATGTGCTTGCAAATTTTTATCTTCATTATTTTATGTGAAACTCCCCCAGTTACCTATGACACGCATAAAATTGTAATTCCCCATTTTATTTTATTTATTTATTTATTTTATTTAATTTTGAGAGTAGATCTGGCTATTTTTGCCTATGGACCGCAGGCTCACGTTGACTGGAGTACCACAGACTCAAGCAATTCCCAGCCTTAGCTTCCCAGGTACCTGGGGTTAAGCTTCCTAGGTATCTGGGATTACAGGACTGCACCACCACGCCCAACTATTTTTTGGGACTAGGTCTCACTGTGTTGCCCCTGGCGGCACTCGAATCGTGATCTCTGGCCTCAACTGAGGCTTCCTAGGCTGCCGCTTACAGACATGCACCACCATGCCCAGCTATTCCCCATTTTAAAATGAGAAGTGTTGGAGAGGTTAGGAAACCAGATTAACATTTATCCAAGGCTTTTTGCTATAAGTTGTCTGCCAAGAAGAATGCTAAAATCATCTCTAAAACATGGAAATCTTCACAGTTCATCTGGCTACTCCTATACAAAATAGACAACATAATCAATCTTTGGGCATGTTCAGAAACCAGAAATCTAATCAAGTTACCTTGCAGTGAGGATTAGAGGAGATTAGTAAAGGATACTTTCATCTATTCAAGAGAAAGCCCCATCCATCCCATTCTAACCAAATCAGAAAAAGAAAGTGATCTCAAGATAGAAACTTTTAGTGAAGAACATTCAAAAAAGTTTTAATTCAAGAAACTATGTTGCCTCTTCTTGCATACAGTAGTGGTTCTCAAAGCAGGATCCAAGACTCACTGGCAAGCCAACCAACCTGGCTGTACTGACAGCTGAAAACAAACCCAAAAATCGCCGGGGCACGGTGGCTTGTGCCTGTAAGCTTTAACCTATGAAGTGGCCAAGGCTAAGGATCGCTGTTCGAGTCCCACCTGGGGTCTGTAGCAACACCTAGTTCCAAAAAAATAGCTGGGTGTGGTGGTGCGCGCCTGTAATCCCAGCTACCTGGGAAGCTGAGGCTGGGGATTGCTTGAGTCTGTGGCCCCCCAGGCAATGAGAGCCTGCGGTTCCACGGGCAAAAATAGCGAGATCTAGTCTCAAAAAAAAAAAAAAAAAAAAATAGACAAATGCTGTTCCATTCCAGAGACTTACATTCTCCTTTACAGTCAGTTGCTTCTGGCTGCTAAATGTTACTGTTACATCGTATCTGTAAACTGAAAATAAAGCAATCTTGAACAAGTGGAATTCTTCCACTTTTCTGGGCAGATACTTTGTCATTAGTGTCCATTAGAGTTTTGTTTTGTTTTGTTTTGTTTTGCTTTGTTTTGAGTTTAGGTCTTGTTCTGGGCCCAGGATTGTTCAGATCCTGTGGACTCAAAATCAATCCCCAGACTCAGCCTCCCAAGTAGCTGGGATTACAGGTACCCACCACCACACCCAGCTGTTTTTTCTAGGCCTCTTGCCTCCCAGCACTTGGACAACAGGAGCACGCCATCACACCCGGCTCATTAGAGTTTTGTTTGTTTTTAACTATGCTGCTTTTGTCTTTTTTATATTTGTAGAGTCTGCCTTGGGTGGCACTCTGTTCATTATTTTGGTGCTTGGATAATTGTTACACTGTTAACACCTCTATTGTCATTTTGTTTCTTAGCAAATCTTGGTTATCAAAGTGCTTTTCTCAGAGTAAAGTATTGATAAGGGAGGGTTTGGGCATCCAGTTCTCATGACTAGGTAGACTCACCCACTGAAGAAAAGTAGTAAAACTGGAAAAATCTAAAATCTCTTCTGGTAGTAACTGGAAGCTTAAGTTAGTAAAGAATCCCTAAGCTAGGATGGATGAAAGGTAAGAAAGGAGAGAATGTCCCACACTTTGGACTGACTTTCCAGTGATGATAGCCGGGCATGATGGTGCGTGCTCTCCTAGAAGGCATCTCTGAAATGAGGTCTTGAGTCTCCCTGACCCAGTGAGTGCATAGGTGTGCTTCGTGACATTGTGTTTCTACAGTTGTTTCTCTTGTCTCGCACGCACTGGTTCTCTCAGTTGTCCATCTGCTGTGTCCACCTCAGGCTTGTGGGCTGGATTTTTGCATGGTCCTTCATCTGTTATATGATGGGGTTTGTGTTGTGACTGCTCTTGCTCTTCTTGAAGAATAGCTGGATTGAGAGGGAAATGGAAGGGGCATTTCCACACACACCCCCACCCCCGCCTGCATGGGGCCAGGGCCCAGATAGCCGAGCATGTGCCCTTCAGTGCTCCCCTTGGGCTAGGATCAGGGGGTACATGGCTCCACCCAGCCAGGCTGCAGATGGCTGCCCCATGCAACAGTCATCTGCTGATGGATGGGGCTAAAAAAAACCACCCTGTCCCCCCTCCTGCGCTCACCAGGCTTGGGGGCTTACCCAGGGTTCTTCACCACCTTTGCTCCCCATTGGCAAGGGAGCTCCGATGGTTTGGGACCTGGGTGTGCAGGCCACCCTTAGGAGGCTCTAAAATACATTTTTTAATTTAAATTTATTAACTATATATTTTTTCTTATGTCGTTGAAAAGTAAAAAGTATACAGAATAACCAAATGGTAACTCTCTAACTGAAAGTTATAACAATCGAAGTTAATGCCTAAGGGGTAGATTTAACAACAGACTGAACACTGTTGAAGGAAGAACTAGTAAATTTAAAGGCTAGAAGAAATTATCCAGACTGAAACATACAGAGGTAAAGTGATTTAAAAGAAGGAAAAGATAAGAGTTTTAGAAGAGAGGGTTAATTCAACAAACAGGTAATTGGAAACCTGGAAGTCAGAAAGGAGAGAATGAAACAGAAGAAATATTTCATAAGGGATGGTGGTTCTCCTTTCACCCATTCTCAAAAGCCATGAGGTCAAACTAAGGCATACAAAAGTCTCAATGAAAACAAAATAGCAACAAACTCAATACAAGCAAGGAATGGACAATGTAAAATATAATGCTGGCAAAAGAAAGAGAAAAGTACTAACATAAGGAAAAGAGTATTGGGAAGTTAACCACTAGAATCCCACATATAAAATCTAGACCATGAGCATCTCACAAAGAAATTTGGTGGCGCATAACTAAGATGCAAGCATAGGGCTCATGGGTGGTTCAGTGGTAGAATTCTCCCTTGCCACTAAGATGCAAGCATGCTAATTTGTTAGGGGAAGGCACAGATATGGATGTATTTTAGAAATTCATGAAATATGAGTATGTATGTTAAGATATAGTACTTTTAACTTTTAAAATGCAAAATTCTTCATCATGAAAAGTAAAAACAAAAAGAACATGTAGGAATAAAATAATATAGCAAGGAAATGTCTTAAAAATAATTCTAACTGAGCCAGGCACAGTGGTGCATGCCTATAAGAGACTGTCAATGGAGTCACAGCTGGGGCTGGGGATCACGGTTCGAGACCCGCCGGAACAACATACCAAGATCTAGTCCCAAAAAAATAGCTGGGCGAGGTGGCGGCGCCTATAATCCCAGCTACCTGGGAAGCTGAGGCTGGGGATTGCTTGAGTCCATGGTACCACAGGCAACATGAGCCTGCAGTTCCACAGGCAAAAATAGTGAGACTTAGTCTCAAAAAATAAATAAATAAATAAATAAATAAATAAATAAATAAATAAATAAATAAATAAATAAATAAATAAATAAAATAATTCTAGCCAGGCATGGTGGCATAGGCCTGTAAGCCCAGCTACCAGGGAGGCTGAGGCTAGGGATCACTTGAGTCCACAGGTTTGAGACAACCCCGGGCAACATACTAAGACCTAGTCTCTAAAAAATAAAAACAAAAAAGAATAATTCTAATAGATATAAAAATACTAAAGTCACCAATAAGGAATTCACCAATAATAAAGAATTCTGACTGGATGAAATTACACAAAGCACACACAAAAACAAATGCTAACTAGACATGAACCCAAGGATAGGCACAGATATAGATATCAAATGGTAAAGAAGATTGTTACATATTGGTTAAAAAAATTCAATAGAACTTAAATTACAGTTGTCATTGGCTTTATGTAGCAAAAACACAGCCTCCCAATACAGTAATACATATGACCGAACTGCAGGATGAAATTCATAACTTGATTAAAATTGGAGATTTTAGCATAATTTCTTTCAAAATATATGTATCAAGTAAAAAAATCTGAATAACCTATGTGAAGATAACATTTTAATTTGAAGTTTTAAAATATATCTTGAACTTTACCTCCAGAAAATTGGGGGTAAACTAAAAAGAAATAGTAAACTTGAAAACTAAACTAAACTTGAGACAGTAGGAAAAATAGTACTACATGTCAAAGTGATGGCATTATATCACACCCGCAAATAATAGATTTTTTTTTGAGACTAGGTCTCACAAGTTTTGCCCATTGAACCTCAGACTCACGTTGTCCAGGGTACCATGGACTCAAGAGATCTCAGCCTCAGTCTCCCAGTAGCTGGGATTACAGGCAGGTACCACCACAACCAGCTATTTTTTGAGCATCGGTCTCCATCTCACTATGTTGCCCCAGGTGGGTCTCGAACCCGTGAACTCAAGCAGTTCCTAGTCTCAGCTTTGCTTCATAGGCTGTGATTAAAGGCATGTACCATTGTGCCTGGCAAGAATAGATTTTTATTTCTCTTTGTTAAAACTGGAAATACTCCTTTGATAATGCCTATGTCTGTGACTGTCGGGGGTTTTCTTGTCTACTTGAATATAACCTCCCCATAAGAGATCAGCGACATCTTTGTGCAGTTGTAACATCTTTAACACTAGGTCAGAGTGACTAAAACTCCTGATCTACATTTTTAATCTAAGTTTGATATGTTTATATTATTAATCTGTCTGGTTTTATGACTTTTAGAACCTCCTGTTTGCAAAAATAAAATATCCTATAGTTAATTTTTTTAATACTCTGACTAGGCGGGGCCCAGTGGTGCGCGCCTGTAAACGGCAGCCTAGGAAGCCGTAGCGGGGTGTGGAGATCATGGTTCGAGTCCCACTTGGGGCAACGTAGCGAGACCTAGTCCTAAAAAAAATAACTGTGGTGGTGCGTGCCTGTAATCCCAGCTGCCTGGGAAGCTGAGGCTGGGGATTGCTTGAGTCTGTGGTAACCCAGGCAACGTGAGCCTGCAGTTCCACGGACAAAAACAGCGAGACCTAGTCTCAAAAAAACAAACAAAAAAAAAATTTTAAGATCTGAATAAAACAATCAATAAGTTTAACCTATTGATTATCTGTAGAATTTTATTTCCAACCAACAAAAAAGCATATACTTTTTAAAGCTATAGACACATGTTAAAACAGAACATGTATGATGCCATAAAGGAAACCTCCATAAATTACAAAATTTCGATATCGTCTAGACCATGTCACCAGCCATCACACAAATTTTTCTGAATTTATTTTTTAAAGCTACAAACCTAGAAGATCTGGAAACCAGATTATATTTAGTAACCTTTGCATTAACAACTACAAATTCTCTATGGCCAAGCCATCCTGAAAGTGCCTAATGTTGTCTAAAAACTAGAAATCACTTTTGAAATAGGTAGTAAGAAAGGTTACAAGTCAACATTTGGGGAACAGAGAGCAAAAACAGTAGAAGGAAATATGTAATTTCAAATACAGTTTCTAAGAGATTAAGTGATTCAAAACAAACAGGTCAATTCAAGAAATCAGAAAAAGTTACAAAGTGAAGGTTAACAAAAAAGAACAGGGGCCGGGCGCCGTCACGGTGGCAGCCTACGAAGCCGCGGCTGAGACCAGGAATGGAGGTTCGAGTCCCGCCTGGGGCCCGTAGCGAGACCTAGTTCCAAAAAATAGCTGGGCGTGGTGGTGTGCGCCTGTAATCCCAGCTACCTGGGAAGCTGAGGCTGGGGATCGCTTGAGTCTGTGGTACCCCGGGCAACGAGAGCCTGCGGTTCCACAGGCAAAAATAGCGAGACCAAGTATCAGAAAAAAAAAAAAAAAAAAAAAAA
>PVHY01023733.1:0-20590 GCA_004024945.1 Uropsilus gracilis
GGGTGTGTTTCTGCAGTCGATCAGGAATCTCTGATGTGTGATCAGCTGTACTTTATGAAACAAATAAATGGCTGGGCACTGCAGGGAGGAATAGCTGTAATCTGAAGACCATGTGGAGCCTATTGCAGCCACGTGGGTGAGAAACAACCAGGGCCTGGATGGCCACCATGAGAGAGGACTGGGCATAAGACCAGTGGGTGTGCATGTGTGAAGAGAGGTCTAATTGGAGCTGAGTGTCCAGGTTGGGGCGTGACAGGCTGTCCACGTAGGGGAGTCAGCCATTGTCCTCAGTTCCAGGGATGGTGCAGCCTCATACTTGAGGTGTAGAGTGCTGGGGAACACTGATTGTAGGGTTGGGGCAAGAAGATAATGACCTATGGGCACCAATGGGTGAGGGGAAGAGGTGCCCTACAGATTACCCCTTCCTGTGGAAGAACAGAGGCAGGCGATGTATGCTCTGTTTTATGCTGTCTTTGGGTTTAGACAGGGATGAATTAGCTTCATCATTTCTGTGTGGGTATGCGTGAGAGGCATGGAATTTGTGCCTAAATCGGATCGTTGAGTTCTCAGCACACAAGATAACTTGTCCTGGGAACTGGCTCAGGATTCTGTGAGAAGTCATAAGAGAGACTCATCTTAGCCACCAAGTAGCTATTTCTCCTGCAGTTTTCCTGAATTTAGGAACAACTGCCTGACAGGCTTCTCCTATTCCAATGCCTGTTTCCACCTGAAAGGGCCTTGGCCTCCCATGCCTGTGGCCACAGTTCTGCCACCACAGGAGGAAACTCTCCTGAGAATACACTGCAGCCAACAGCAGATGAAGGCTGAAGAGCAGGACCTGGACTCTGAAGGTCCCGCACGGAAGAGAAGGGTGTCCTGCTATCTCTGGTGACACCTGGCATTGGAACGTTTCCCAGAGAAATTTCTTTTTATTTTTTCACTCACAGTTTATTTTTATTTTTTAATTTAAATAATTTATTGACACATATATATATCTATTTAACATCATTGTAATTCCCAGGGGTCATCCATCACTTCCCCTCCCTGACCGCTCCCGCTCACCCCCCCCCACCCCCCAGTGGTGCACTTTAGTTTGGTTGTTAGCTTATTTTGACTTTTCCTCCTGGCCTTTTGTTTTTCCTATGTCCCATATATTAGTGAAATCATTTGGTTTCTGTCTTTTTCTTTCTGACTGTTTCTGCTAATAGGATTTCTTCTAGTACATCCATGTTACCATAAATTCATCTAATTTGTCATTTTTAATTGATGAGTAATGTTCCATTGTGGATATATACCACATCTTTTTCATCCATTCATCTGTTTTGGGACATTTGGGTTGTTTCCATGTCCTTGCAATTATGGATAGTGCTGCAGTGCCAGAGAACTTTCTAAACTGAGCATTCTGTGAAAGCCTCTCTTTTCTTTTCAACTTTGCTGCTGTAGTGTTTGTTTCCTTATCCGCATGACATCATTATGTGTGTCTCTGTAGTACTGGGGAGGGTGTGCACCCATTTTAATCACAATAATTAGGGCAAAGCAGCTCCTAGGAGCCACCTTGGGCAGGAAGTGGAGGCTGTTCTTCCACTGGAAACTTCTTTGGGAACAGTGACTCACTCGCCTCATCACCACCACCTCGCAGGCACTGGAGTTCTAGGAAGTCTTCAGCCAGTTTAGCAGCATGAAAGAAAAAGGCACCATCGAGCGCATCTGCATTACCAAAGATGCTAGAGCTGTCTCCTGGCTAAGAGGGACTCGAAGTGTGCCTGATGATGCTGTTAGAGGGAGCTGAAGAGGCCCCTCTCAAAGTCTGGTGTCAGACATGGTAGAGACTATCACGGAGACACTAACCCTTCAGAATCTATTACTGTATCGAAGTCTCTCTTCTGTTGCAGAGGCAACATATTCTTCTAAGTGAAGTTTACTTTTCAGATGAATCTAATTGGCAGTTTGGTGAGATGCTGTAGTTCACTTTTGTTTTCAGCAGGATTTTCTTACTGCGTCAAATTTTCTTTTTAAGTGGTAGAACCTGTGTATAGTGTTGGCTGTTAGGAAATGAATTCATTTGTGGTCACCTATTTATTTACTGAACAAATATGTTCTTACTGCCTGCCAGGCTCTGTGCAAGACTCTTGAAAAGAAGGCTAAAAGTATATTTTGTTTTTTTCAATGCTTCTCCAAAGAAATGTTCTTTTATGTGATATTAATTCTGAGAGGAGTGGCTTGTTAAAGAATATAACTGAAACCAGAAAGCATGTTACTACTAGTGACATGCAACTGCTTAATTGGCAATATTAACTTTCTAGAAATATGTAAAATAATGAGGCTTTTTGTCATCAATTGTGTGTTAGATTTTACAGGCGACACTTAAACAGCATGGGAATGTGCCTTGGCAACACTTGGGTGACAATACCAGGTGTTTCCAGATGTTTGAATGGGGGCAGGGAGGTGAGAAGTGACTCTCAAGGCAGTAGGATGGGAGAGGGGAGCTCACAACAAGGAGAATTGAATCAGTGTGTGTACCTGGTAGTGGTTAAGTGAGACTTCAAGGTTACATGGAAACAGCAACATCTATCTATTGCCTTACTGGAGCTCATTTCAAACACACTTTCCTAAAGCTTTATTGAGACTACTTGACAAATGAAATTATAGTATATTTAAAGTAGACAATGGGATGATTTGATAAAGGTAGATACTGTGAAAGCATCCCCTCTGTGGAGGTAATTAATGCCTCCATTGTCTTGCATGCTTCTTTTTTCTTGAGATCTCTTAAGTTCTGTCTTAGTACATTTCAGCTACACACAGTATCATCAACTATAGTTATTGTAATAGACCGTGGATCTTCACACTTTGTTCACCTTTTAAGTGGAAGTTTGTACCTTTTTACCAACTTTTTCATATTTCCTCCACCCTCCAGCCTATGGCAACCACAGTCTAATCTTTGTCTTTAGAAATTTTGGAAAAAGAAAAATTCCTTTAAAATTTTTGGATTCCAAATATAAGTTATATCATGCAGAATTTGTCTTTTTCTAATTTATTTCACTTAGTATAACACCATCCAGATTCAACCATGTTGCTGCAGATTTCCTTTTTACAGCTACGTAATATTCCATCGTATGAGTATCATGTTTTGTATCCATTTATTGATGGATGCTTAGGTTGTTTTTATTTTTTTCCTTGTTACTGTATATAATGCTGCAGTGAACTTGAGAATGTACATATCTCTTCAAGATAGTGTTTTCATTTCCTTCGTGCATACACCTGCAAGTGGGATTGCTCGATCCAATGGTAGTTCTGGTTTTAATTTTTGAAGAACTGTCATACTGGTTCCCACAGTGGCTGCATGACTTTCCATTCCCACCAGCAGGGCACAAGATTTTCATTTCCCCCACATGTTCACCAGCATTCGTCAGCTCTTGTCTTTTTGACAGTGTTCAGCCTAACAATGTGAGGCTGTCTCTCACTGTGATTTGATTTTGAATCAAATACATGGCTTTAAAAATCCATCTATCCTGCAACATAGGATAATTCAAACATCCTTATCATCCTTGTCTCATGGGTGAAATTGGGACTTGGAGAGGGCAGGTGACTTGCCTAGCGTCACACCATTAGCCAGAGCTAGAACCAGGATTTAGTTGATTTGTAGAGCCTCAAGGTCCACTACAGACCCCCCTGCTCTGTGACACCTCAAGTTCTCTCAGAGCACACAGTGACTTTAGGTTCAGTCTGAAGACTGAACCTATCTGTCCCAAGAACAGAATAGTACATGGGAAATTATGTCAAGTAGCATCGGATATTTACATTTAGGGTGATTGAGCAGCATACTACCGAGACCTTGAGCAACTCCCCTGTGTGCTGAAGTAGATAGGATTGGATAGGTTTATGGGGGAAGTAGATGCCCCTATCAGGGAAGGACCTGGCAGCCCAGTGAATTAAGTGCTGAGGTTACTTTAATAAGATCCCCCAAGAGTGGAAGTGCTGTTGTAGCTAGGATTCTAGAACGCAGTGGTGGATATATTAATAAAGCCCTTGACCCCAAGAGGAGCTTGATATAGAGGAGAGCTTGCAATGCACAGTTTGGGAGCTGATGAATTATTTTAATTATGCTTCTAATATTTGTGAAGATGTTCTGCCATTAGTGGATTCCTTTAGATTTTGACCCCATGTAGATCTCATTTAATTTAATTTAAAATGTTTAGGTTCATTACTTCGAATCTTCATGTTGTTTGGCTTAGAGATACTGAATAGATGAGAATCCTCTGACAAATTGTAACAAAGAGCTTGAACTTTCAAAGGTCAAATATTGCATTCTGGGAACTGAGAGGAATTCTAAGTTATCATTTAAATGTACTTCTAATTTCTTCTCACAAGGATCATCAAGCCAAGTAGAGTTTTTATTAATGTAGAGAAAACGTCTCCACTGAACCATGAGAACAATCATCTTTCTAATAAAGCATACACCACCACCACTATCTTCACTGTCTTTGTCATCCATAGGCAGCTATTAAATATGGGATGCTTTAGGTGAGGTGCCCCAGAGTCTTCTTTTCATTTGCTGTCTTTTGGAGTTTCCAAAACAAGATCAGACACATAAAAAGGTATTGAAGAGAATTTGTGTATTCTCAGAATATCAGTGAATGCACAATGAGAAATTCATAAACTAGATGGTCCTAGGTTCCTCTATTCAAATAACTTGGGAAGATAGAAAGCAATACTGTTTGCATACCAGGTAAAGGTTATGTTGCACGCCAAGTTTAGGTGGAGGAAGAGAAAGCTGGTCATTCTTCAGATCAGGAATCTGGATCCTAAATGCAAGAAAGCTGCTGCTGCTGCTGGAATTTGTGCTCTAAAGACCAGTCAGCACCTCCACGGGTCTTTCCCATGTGCTGGTGTGAGCTATTTCTATGTTAGGATTGACTAGCCCAGTCACGGACTCAGTCTATGTATCTGTTAGAATGCAGCCCACACTGACTTGACCCAATAAGGGACCATTGAATCTCACAGCTGAGCAGTTCACACTGGTCTCAGGCTAGGAGTTCAGCTGATGTAACCCAGCATGGGCCTTTCTTCACAGCTTGGTCTGTCCACTTTTCATGGCTCTCTTTTTAGCAGCCTCCTTCTTGGTGATTCTCACATGACTATCAGTAATGGTGGGACAGGCGAGGCCCTGCAAGGGACTGACTAGGTAGTGGGGGGATGGGAAGGAAGCAGGCACCTGAGCCTCCCAGCCTCCCATGAATCTTCACGCTTTTCAAAAAAAATATTTATTTATTTATTTATTTATTTATTTATTTATTTATTTATTTATTTATTTAACTCTTTTTAAAGTCTTTTTTCCCCTTTTTAAAAAATTGATTGTGCATATATATATATTTTTTTTTTTACATCATTGTCTACCCTGAGGTTCTCCCACTACCTTATCACCTGTGAACCATCTTAATCTCTTGTGCCCATCCCTCCCCTGATTTTACCCTCCTCCCTTGCTCTATGCTTCAATTCTACTGACAGTTTTAAATTTTTCTTGTCTGTTTGTTTGTTTGTTTTCCCTATATCCCTCATATATATGAGATCATCCAGTATTTCTCTTTTTCTCTCAGGCTTATTTCCACTAACATGATTCCTTCTAGTTCCATCCATGTTTTTGATTGGTTAATAATATTCCATTGTGTATATATACCACAACTTTCTGACCCATTCATCTGTTTTGGGGCATTTGGATTGTTTCCATATCCTGCTATTGTAAATAGTGCTGCAATACACATCCGAGGACAAGTGTCCTTTTGAGTGTTTTTGTGTCCTTTGTGTAGATTCTCAGAAGTGGGATTGCTGGATCAAATGGTAGTTCCATTTTCAGTAGTCTGAGGGGCCTCCACACAGCTTTCCATAGTGGCTTCTCTGGGCACTCTCCTTCAGGTGGTCTTTCCTCTCTGTGGTCTTTCCCCTCTGGTGTTCTTAATGCTCGCCTCCTTTTTTTAAAATTTATTTATTTTTTATTTATATATATTTCACATCATTTCAGTCCCTGGGGGTCAACCACCACCTCCCCTCCCCGCCCACTCCAGCTGGTCCCCATTCTCCCCTTGTGTAGTTTCATTTGGTTGACCGTATAGTAGTGAAACCATTTGGTTTCTGTCCCTTTCTATGTGGCTCATTTCTGCTAGAATGATTTCTTCTAGGTACATCCAGGTGTCCATAAATCATCAAATTTGTCATTTTTAATTGATGAGTAATACTCCATTGTGTATATATACCATATCTTTTTCATCCACTCATCTGTTCTGGGGCATTTGGGTTGTTTCCATGTCCTGCTTGCCTCCTTTCTGCTCCCATTCTCGTAAAAGGGTAACACTGAACTTTTATCCCCACCCCCTCATCCCAGGTGCACCCACTCATGCATGGGCACACCTCTTGGCCCAGGCATGTACAATCATAGGGCGAGCTCAATACAAAGGTGCTGGTCATAGAGGCTGATGGCAGAAGGGTGAGAAAAACCTTGAAAGCTCATTTACTCCACAGTGACTCGAGGGCTTGCTTTCTTCAAGATTTACATCCTGCAGGAAGAAGAGAAGTTCCCAAATGCCCAAACAAGTGGCCTGCATTTGAGTGCTCTTGGTCCTACTTGGCCTGTCTAGAATATTCTACTCATCCTTTAGCCAGTCATGGTGGGGGTGGGGCTAATTGACTTAGCCTGGGTCAGGAGCTTTCACTCTGGCCAGTGAAGCCCTGCTTGGGGCTGGGAGTTGGATTCGATTCCCAGTAGGATACTGTTGCCTCTCCTGACTGGTCATGGATGCTGAGAGAAGATGGGGTAGGGAGAGAGGGCTGTAGGGTAAGTAGGTTGGTCAGGCTTTTTCCTCCATTACCTCTATGACCAGCCCCTGTGGTGTTGTGCCCTCCCCATGATTGTGTGGCCAAATGATTTTGCCCATATGTGAGTGGGCTCGTCTGAAGGCCTAGAAGGTGGCAATAACAGGGCAGCATTGTGTGCAGGGGAGGGGGGGCCTCAGGAAGAGGGAGGAGAGAGAGAGAGAGCAAGACAGCATGAGAGAGTGAGAGTGAGAGAGTGAGAGAGTAAGGGTGAGAGTGAGAGTGAGAGAGAGTGAGAGAGAGCAAGAGAGCGAGAGAGTGAGAGAGTGAGTGAGAGTGAGAGAGTGAGAGTGAGAGAGTGAAGTGAGTGAGAGCGAGAGAGAGTGAGAGATCGAGAGAGTGAGAGAGTGAGAGTGAGAGAGAATGAGAGCGACAGAGTGAGAGAGTGAGAGAGAGTGAGAGTGAGAGAGAATGAGAGTGAGAGAGAGTGAGAGTGAGAGTGAGAGAGAGAGAGTGAGAGTGAGAGATCAAGAGAGCGTGAGAGAGTGAGAGAATGAGAGAGTGAGAGAATGAGAGAGTGAGACTGAAAGAGAGAGTGAGACTGAAAGAGAGAGTGAGACTGAAAGAGAGAGTGAGAGAGAGCAAGAGAGCGAGAGTGAGAGAGCGAGAGAGTGAGAGCAAGAGAAAGCAAGAGAAAGCAAGAGCGAGAGCAAGAGAGTGAGAGCAAGAGAGTGAGAGAGAGAGCGAGAGTGAAAGAGAGCAAGAGAGAGTGAGAGCAAGAGAGCATGAGAGAGTGAGAGTGTGAGCGAGTGAGAGAAAGTGAGAGAAAGAGGAGAGAGAGCCAAGAGAAGTGTGAGGGTTTCTGGGGGCCTGGGGGCTCCCTACCTCCCAGCCCCCTAGTTGGGCCTTGCCTGACTTGCCTGCCAACCGCCCTATCTCTTGTGTCCATGTAACTGCTGGAGCCAAAAAAGAATTGACCCAGGGTGGGTTGCCTGGTCACATCACAAACTGAATGGTCACCCAGCAGGGCAGACTGAAGGGCATTTGTTGACTGTGGAAGCTCAGACAAGGAACCATGGTAGTTTGGATGAGGAGAGCGGCCATTGAGATGGAGATGGGTGGGTAGATTTGATTTATATTCTGGAGATGGAGGCCACAGGATTTGCTGATAAACTGCATGTCAAGGGTGGTGAGAAAGCATTAAAAATGACTCCTGTGTCTGCGGACAGAACGAGGGAGAACACAGACACCATTTTTTTTTTTTTTTGAGATAGAAACACTCTGGGGTTTTTATTTAATTTCATTGTTATTAGTTTTTAATCATAAAAAATGATTTTTTGTCCTTGTTATTTTATTGTCTTATTATTTTGTGTGCTTTTCTGGCAGGATGGGATTTAAGAAGTCTGCAGGGATCTAGTGGTAATCTCATGCAGGCCGTGAGATTGGAGTGGAATTTAGCCAGTTGCAGCACAAATATAAATGCATGGATGGATGAGTCCCCCACAAGGAGAGGGTGGCTGTGGTCAATTTTCAGAGTCATGCAGTTGAGTTATTCTGTGGGTTGGATTTGTTGGAAGTGCAAACAGAAAATGTCTCCATTTCCACTGTTGCTTCACCTAATACTGGATGATCTCCCAGAACTATCCCGCAGCTTTCCCAGGTGCTGTAAAGTAAAAATAAAACAAAAACAGAAATCAAGACCATCATTTCCAGGTCTTCAAGAGTCCAGTTCATAGGAAGCAAAACATCAAACTCACCCAATTCAAATCACTCCTTTCCCTCTGGGCCAGACTCTGCCCGAGGGCCCCCCACCAGCCTGGGAAAGGGTGATCTTTCTGTGCCCACTTTCTCTCTTCTGCAGGCCCCTGCCCTGCTAGGTAGCTGCTTCTGGCTCCTCCAGGGAGAGAGGTGATGAGAAGGCAAAAGTGCTTTACTTGGTGGCGAGGTCCTTGGCGCCTCTCTCCAGCCACGGACAACCCTGGGTCTCCCAGGCATGCAAGAGCTCTTTGGAGTCTTCGGCCGCCCCTTTCCTGTCCAGTCAGGAGTGGTGGCCTCCCTGGTCAGTCCCACAGGCATTCTTCACTTCCTCCCCACCACTGCCACCACCCTGGGCTTTGCTCTTTGTCTTTAAGCGAATCAACTTCTTGGAGAAGGCTTTGCCCCCTGGCCCATTATGTACCTTTGTGCTATGAAGTTGGAAATGACAGGTCTCTTCCCTGCTCTCCTCTGTCCCCAACCAGCCACTGCGGGCCAGGTCCAGGGACCTGGGTCCAGTTTTCCCATGGCCATCCCATTGCATACCTCCAAGCTGGTTTGCTCATCTTCTGGAGTTGGCAATGGATATGGTGACCTCGAGTCTAGTGATCATCTCTGCTCTAATCTGAAATGATGTTTGTTGCTCAGGAAGCACCCAGTGGGACTCTGAGATGCCAACCATCTGGTGCCAACCACCCTGGCCTCCCTGAGCAGAGTTTCTGCTTTCCCTTTGCCACGGTGCTTGCCAGCACTGTTTGGTGTTCTTCTAAGAGACACATCCCCAGGGCACTCTCTGCTCTGGGTTGGTGGCTTCTGATTCAGTTTGATCTCCCCTTAGCAATTTCTTTTTTTTATTAAATAATTTATTTATATATAAATTTCACATCTTTGTAATCCCTGGAGTTCACCCCCCATACTCTGTGGCCAGTCCCACACTCCCACCCCCATCCTGAATTGTGTACTTCAGTTTGGTTGTTAGCTTGTTTTGACTTTTTATCATGGCTTTTGTTTATTTTTTCACTATATCCCATATATTAGTGAAACCATTTGGTTTCTTTTTCTTTTTGACTTGTTTCTGCTAATATGATTTCTTCTAAGTCCATCCATGTTATCATAAATTCATCAAATTTGTCATTTTTAATTGATGAGTAATATTCCATTGTGTAAATATACCACATCTTTTTTCATCCAGTCTTCTGTTTTGGGACATTTAGGTTGCTTCCAAGTCCTTGCAATTATAAATAGTGCTGCAGTAAACATCTGGGCACAGGTGTCCCTTTGTACAAGCATTGAGGTCTCCTTTGGGTAGATTCCCAAGAGAGCAGTTGTTGGGTCGAGTGGTAGTTCCATTCCCGTTTGTTTGAGGGTCCTCCACACCGCTTTCCATAGTGGCTGGACCAGTTTACATCCCCACCAGCAGTGTAAGAGTGTTCCTTTCTCTCCACATCCTCGCCACAGCACTTGTTGTTGCCCATTTTTTGGATGTGGGACATTCTTACTGGTGTAAGGTGTTGTCTCATGGTGGTTTTGATTTCATTTCCCTGATTTCCTCTTAGCAATTTCTGCAGAGAAACATGCGCAGGTTTCAGTTGGGACTTCAGTATAAGGTGGGGACAAGAGGAAAAGCCCCATTTCACATCGTGCTATAGCAAAGAAACTTGCCATAGAGCCCACGAGGAGTGAAGGCACAGTGCCCAAGGGTGCCTCTGTGGACGGTGTGGGAACGTTGTGCTGGGGGAGAGGGGTGGTTGCCATGTCCATGATGGTGCTGCCTTCAGCGGCCTGTTCATCAACTGCTTGTGCAAGTATTTTGGGAATGAGAACAATCCCAGGGCTGTTCCTCTTGGCTGCAGAGGGCTACCCACTAGGCCCAGACACAGACTGGTCAGTGCTCAGTTCTGCCAGCAGACTGTCCGCTCCCTGGTTTCCTGATATTGACTTTGAAGACTCTGTACAAGCTTGCTTGGACCATGTGCCTTTATTTTATTTTATTTTTTTTAATTTTATTTTTTTAAAATTCATTTTATTGATTTGTCGCAATTGTGCATAATTGATCCCTCTGCCTCTCTCCATATCCCCCCCTCCGTATCCCCCCTTCAGTCACTCCTTCTTCCATTTTTCTGCAAATTGTTGGTTGGTTAAGTTGATGTTCAGTTGTTGGTTGTTTGGCCTGTTGTTTTCTTCTGATATCTGGTAAATGTGTGTGTGTGTGTGTGTGTGTGTGTTTTTACCCCGGCACTTTCCCACTTCACTAACAGTTGTTAACTATCTTGATCTTTTGTGTTCTTCACCTCCCCCGCTTTCTTCCCCCTCCTCCTCTCTTGCCCCATGGTTCAGTCCCATTCGTTGTTTTCATTTTTTCTTATTTGTTTGTTTGTTTTTCCCTATATCCATCATATAAGTGAGACCATCCTGTACTTCTCTTTTTCTTTTTGACTTATTTCTGCTAATATGAGTCTTTCTAGTTCCATCCAGGTTGCTGCAAACCATGTGCCTTTCTTGTGAATGAAAAGATCTGCTCTGGCTCTAAAAATAGCAACTGTACTACCTCCAGAGACGAACCCATCTTTCCTTGTGGCTCTGGACCTTGGGGCTTTGTGCCGTGTAGGAAAAGCAAGACAGTTTTAAAAATTATTTTCTGTAAATATTTTGTTCTTCATACATAGGATGTGCTGGAGGTTACAGTGACCTCTCTGTAATGGGTGGGGAGGCAGTGGCCTCTCCAAGGGGGTGATATGAGGGATACCCTGAGCGTGGAGAAGGAGCTTCCCTGCAAGGGTCTAGGCAAATATGTCAGAACAAGTCCCAGAAATGGGAACTAGTGGAAAAAACTAGAAGATAAGTGTAGCTGGAGAGTATTGATGCAGGAAATGAAGTTGGAGAGATAGGAGTGACTCAAGTGTTGAGAACTAAGGGAGGAATTCGGTCCTCTTTGGAGCGTAATGTGAGTCCTTGGGAGGACTTTAAGCAGGGTGTTGGAGAGAGTCAGATTTGCATTTTAGAAAGAAGTCCCCTGTGTGTGGGAATTGGGCAGGGTCAAGGGTGGAGGAGGATCCTTTATGGAGCTTGGATTTGTGGGTGAGTGGAGAGTGGAAAGCAGGGTATATTTGGAGGAAGAGTTGACCAGATTGGCTGCTGGGTTGAGGTGCAGGGCAGAGCAGACCCCCAAGTGAGTGAGATGCCACTACTTGATTCCAGTACTCCTTTCCCTGGCCTCTGTGACCACTGGCACCCATAGTTTTCAGGTCCTCCAGGTGAGGCCACAGATACCACAGAGACAAGCCATCCCTACTCTCTGACCTCAATTCCTGAACCACAGTATCTATGAGCTCACTGAAGACTTATTTTACTCTAGGAGGTTGGGATGGTTTCTTAGGTAGCAATAGGAAGAGAATTAAGTTTTAATCTTTAGTATAGTGGAGGAATTGGTCCTAAATTTGTATCATGGCAAAAACCAGGACCAGAACCCAAGCATCCTAAGCATTGAGTAATTAGCAAGTTGAAACAAGACCCTAAAATAAAACTCTTATTATAACACCTCTCTCTTCCATCTGTTGAGGGGGGCCAGACAGGAATATGAGTGACATTAAATTGTTGTCATGCATTGAGTGCTTATTATGTTCCAAGTGCTAACCCCTGTTCTTTGCACATATTAACTATTGAAACATCAGAATAACTGTATGGAGTAGGCACTACTATTATCTCCATTTTATGGTTGAACCAACAAAGCACAGAAAGGTAAAGTGAATTTGCCTAATACATACCATTAGTAAGAGGCAAGATTGGGGTTGGAATCTAGCAGTCTATTTCTAGAGTGGGTAATTTTGTGAGGTGCACTAGGAATACTACGCCAGCCTCCCACCCCATGAAAAATGACATCTGTGAAGAGCAAGCTCAGTGCTTGGCATGTAGCCAGGACTCACTCAATAGTGCCTTTTCCCCTTGTCAACAGCAACATTGTGCTCTGGAGTGGTACAATCTCCAAAGTGAGACTGCTGTGCCTCTGAAAGTAGAAGCATGCCCTTCTGAAGTCATAGCTCCATGCTTCTCACTCAACTGGCTATTGTCTGCTACATTTATATCCCTAGCCTTGACCTTGCTCTGGAGTGTGTAGATTTAACTGTCTACTCAATATCACCACTTAGGTGTCCAATTAGCTTCTCAAACTTAACTAGAACAAGATTTCAAGAGAAATCTTATTTACATTTGCATAACACCCCTTAGCCCCTCAATTTGCTTCTTCCCTAGATTTCCCCCTCTTGCTTCCTGACAGTTCCTTCTCTCAGGAGTTCAGACAGGATATTTGGGGTCATTTGTCATTTCACTCTGTCCTGGCCACCATAGCCAATCCAACAGGTATGGCTTGTCTCTGCTTTGCAATGTCTGGGGTCTTACCTGGGAAGATTTAAAGCTGTGGGTGATGGTGGCCATGAAGGAGGGATGTTGCCTGGGGGACTGAGTCAAATGGAGACATCTTTCTTCACACGAGTAGTAGTTGATACTGACTCTGGTGGGATCTTCGCATGGCTGTTGGCTGAAACACTTATATGAGACTACCCCCACGAGTTTTCTACATCTGACTTTTTTGGGCTTCCTCACAACATGGCTGCTGAATTCCAAGAGGGAGTGTCCGTCCCAACACACCCAGGAAGAAGTGTGGTTCCTTATGGTAGCTCCAGAGGTCACCAAGTATTGCTTCTACCTTAGTCACAAACCTGTCCACATTAAAGTAGTGGGAGCAGAGGTTGCACCTTCAGGGAGGAGCAGCAGAGTCATAATGAGAAGCACATGTGTGATGGGAGACATTATGGCTACATTTAGAAAAAGATGGTTTGCCTTGAGGCTTAACTAGGAGACTTAACCATCTAAGAGCCTAGACACCTCAAAGGATCTAATACACTTCCAAAATTTCAATGTGCTCTGAAATCAGGGTCTCTTTTATTTATTAAAGGACATAAAGGCCTTGAGTCCTCTTAACCTCAGCTATGTTGGAATTCAGAGGTTGACTCATTATCTCTGCTAAGTGCTCATTCATTTCAAAACACTGGTGGAACTCTGACTCTGCACAAGACCCTTGCTAATTGCTTGGGGACAAATCACCACAAGAAGCCAACACAATAAAAGGTGAAGACAAATGCAGTTGACTTTCAATTAACTAGTCTCTGGGGAGATTGAAGACTAGCGACAGTCCCAGAAGATACAGCAACACTAGTCAAAACAAGACACAAAGTGAGCACTGCAAACACTCAACAGTGCAGTCAACATTCAGAAACATCGTCCCAGTAACACACTCCCAGTTTAGAGACATTATCTTTTACTTGCTTATTTACTATTATTTTTGGTTATATATATATTTTTTTTTCTTATATTATTTTATACCCCTAAGGTTTTTTTTTTAAATTTAGACCTTAACTAGTAATTGATTATTATTGTTACTAGCAACTGTTAACTACTTACAACCACTGTTAGTACCCTACGAGTGAGATAACATTTCATTTGCATGAGGAGGCAGATTACAGTTGGGAGCCACATGTAAGAAAAGAAGAATGGGGCAGAAGAGATTGATAAGGATCAGAGGGGCCAGCTCAGAGATCAGGGCTTGGTAAGCATAACCAAGTCAGTTTATTATGAGCTTGGGGTTCTTATATATCTCATATATATCGCATATATATATCTTATGATTACAATGAAGCAATAAGGAAAGAAAAAACTTAGGATCTGTGGTATGCACACATGGGGTAGGAAGATGGGGGATTCTTCATCACCTAAACAGGAAAAATACCTGTGGGAGCAAACACTTTTATCTTTTAGGGACATGTCTCTTCAGTGGGACATTCCTAGGAGGTTAGGGGACTGTAGTCACAGACAAGAAACTTGCCAGTAATCATCTCTAGTGCACCTGAGAGGAGAATAGATAAAGGTTTTCCTTTATCTAAGGCATATCTCTTTATCCATTATCAATACTCTACAGATTACTGTATAGTATCCATTATACAGATGAGGGGGTCAGTAGGAGAGAGGCTAAGTGACACCAGCCAGCATTAGTACCCAGGTGAAGGTGGCAGTACCATGCTGAAGGTGGCGGGACTAGAGTGTACTTTATGGATTTTCCCTTGGTGATCTTTCTTCCAGATTCATTATTTCCAACAGTGTTCCATGAATCCCCTGTGTCCCTAGGAGGTTTTGGGGCCCAGTGTAAGCTTGAATTAAGAAGGAGGCAAAACTCATGCCAGTCTGGAACCTATTCTAAATTTCTTACCATATAGGTGGCTTTGAGACTATTATATTCCCTATTATCATATGTAACATCATATAGCCCATGATAGCATGTAGATACATTTCATGTATTTGTAATGGATTATACAATATCCAATGTCAAACAGCAGTGTGGAATAGAACAGAGGTGTTCAAATTTTAGAATGACATTGCTCCTTCAAAGGAGTTTTACACCTGTAAGATTCTGTAGGATTTCCACTTAGAGTTTGAATTTTATTCGATTCAATTTTCTACTTACAATTCAAACTTTTAGAACAAAGCCCTTTCTTTGGAAGCTGGGTTTTGTTCTAAAAGTTTGAATACTTCTGATCTGTCCCACAGGGCCCTTGGGTATTTTTAGTTTAAAGATTTGGTCTGTAAGCAGTATCAGAGTCATTTTTCTAACTTCAGGCTCAAGATCTCAGTCCCTAGCTGAAGTCTTTTCTGCTGGGAAAATCTGTATTACCATCTGCTCTAAGAAATAACCTTTAAAGTGCCCCTGTAAGCACAAATCCTTGAAACTAAAAGTCATAGGAAAGGGAAAATTTATTCCATTTTTAAAAAGTTCAGTTTGATTGAGATCTAATGCCTGTTATGTTTTTCTGATTGATTTAGTATCAAGTGTATCCCAGAAAGAGTGATGATATTGTGATGTCTATTTTCAGTTTCCTTTTTCCATATCAAGCTTTCTTTATGGAACTTGATTAAAAACATAATCTTAAAGTGGGATCATTGCTCATTGCTTTAGAATTTTGTAAGTAATCAGGCAATTGCTCACTTGTAATAAAAGGAAATGTAATTTTTCTAGCATTGGGATATTTCTAGCTCGTTTCCAAATTGTAGGAAGATGATAAACTTTTAAGAGCTGGAGTTGACTTCAGAGGTAGGGGTGCCATGGACAGTTGTGCAGGTTGTACACTGCACTACTGAAAATGGTACCTTGATACCTCCTGGTGTCATGCAGTGGTGCAGGGCTGTCAGGGTCATCATCTCCAGATTCTGATGATTCTTAAGCATGCGAGGTCTTGATGCCTGGCTTCCAGGTAGAATAAGAAGCTATTACAAGATATTACATGATGTTAAAGTGCCTTTCTGTTCCTCTAGTGCTTTCAGCTTAGGGCATTTCTTCTGGAATCTTTGGCGAGAGCCTAGGAATAAAAGGGGAGTAGGTTCAGGACAATGCACAGTTGTGTTTAAAGGAAGGACCTTGGGAATAGGTAGAGTTCACCTTCATTTGGTGGTTAAGTAGTGGCTGTTTTTTGGTTTGCTCCTGGGTATATGTAAAAAGTAGGCCTTCTAAGCCTCAGCCTTTGGGTTTTGAGGTGTGACATGGCTCTCTGCTCTTTGCTTTTACCTGGGAATGAGATGGGGGGTAAGAGGATTTATTAGTCCAAACTTGCAAAGCTGATGTTAATATTTCAGATTAGAGTCATTGTCTGAGGTGCTCTTTCAGAGAATTGCCTGTAACAAAATGTGAAGGCAGCAGGATTTCCTGGAGCATGAACTTTAGAATGACATGGACTTTATATCTTGGTTCCAGCACCTGCCTTGGGAAATGACTGCTATTCTTTAGTTGAGAGGGTAGGTGACTAGCTGACATCCAAGACCATCCCCCCATATTTTTCATTTTAATAATCAATCAGTTTTAATGATGTACCATTGTTTTACTCCTTGCAATGATTTCTCCCCTCCGGTATGGTCATTATAGCTCTCCTACCACTAAAAGGCCCATAATCTTCCACCTTAGTCTCCCCCTACCCTCTTCTTGATGCCTGTGATCAGCTTTCAAGGGTTGGTTTTAAAGTTTGCTTTGTCTGACCCATTGTTTGTTTTCTTTATATTCTACATCTCAGGGATACCATTCAGCATTTATCTTTCTCCTTTTGATTTATTTTTCTCGGCAAAATTTCTTCCAGCCCCATCTATGTTGCTACGGTTGGCATGAGTTGATCTTTTTGACTGCTGAGTAATATTTTATTATGTATATATACCACATCTTCTTGAATGCTCATCTGCTTTTTTGACATTTAAGTTGTTTCCATGTCTTGTCTATCAGAGTGCCTCTATAAACATACACATGCAGGTTTCCTTTTGAATTAGTGTTTTTGTGTTGTTGGGATATATTCCTAGGAGTAATATTGCTGGGCAAGACCCATTTTGGGTTAAAAATAGTATCAGTTAGTTTTGTATAATATTAAGATTATTATATAACAAAGTTCGTTGGTGTCATCCTTTCATTCACACCACTCAGTGCATGTGTATCATGTACAAGAGTGAACCAAGTGAGAATGTGCTCTGTTCTTGGGCAGATGTTCTAGAAGGGCAGGTACTGGAAAAGATGGCTAATTCACAGTAAGTCAGCAAATAATATAACTACCACCGTGATACCTCCTCAGGTGGCAATAATGGGGAAGGGCTGCTTCAAATGGTTAGGATACTGAAGTGGTAACTGAGAGCCAAAGGGATATTAGAAAGCCCAACCAGAGAAAGCAGAGGAAAATCTTGAGAGTGTGATGGAATCATAGAGGCCAAATACAGTAACAGTGAAGAAAGTGCAAGACTTCTGTACGGGCTGCTGCTGAGAGATCAAGCCAAATGTGGCCAGCACAGTGTCTATGAGCTTGGCACAGAGGTAGAGGAAGAGATTAGAGGGAAAGGAAGTCCATCAGAAAGCATTTTTTAAGGGGGAGGTGGGCACAGGTGAAGCCCAGTTGCTTTCATACAATTTTATGGTAGGGGCTCCCAGTGTTTTTCTTAACAACATTTTTGTCTGCCTGTGTTGGGTAGTTGATGGATGTATTCCTCCTGTTCCCCTGACTTACGTAAAGTACAGGATATATGGTTAAATTTGAATTACAGAAAAATTTTTTAAAGTATAACTATATCCCAAATATCACATGGGCTAGACTTATCCTAAAATATATTTTTTTCCATTATTAAATGGGATGAATCTGAAATTCAACTTTAACAGTTGTCCTGTATTTTTTTTTGTGTGTGTGTGTGTGTGTGTGTGTGTGTGTGTTGAATCAAGCAGCCCACTTAGAGTAGTGTACATGGATGCTTCTTTGTTGTGTGCTATTTGTAAATTAGAAGGGTTATTTTAGATGTAAAAATAATTAACAAAAAAGTTTTTCTTATCTCATCTAAAATAACCCTTCTAATTTACAAATAGCACACAACACTTCTTAAAGAATGCTGTAGAGTTAGCCCCATGTGGACCTTCTCGGTGGACTAAGAGCTGTGGCACTGTGGTTTGTGCTTGAGTTTCCAAGCACTTGGTTTCTGACAGACCAACTCTTCAGCTTGTGGTTGTGGAACAAATGGCTTTGCTGAGGCCAGCACCTCCCCGTTATAGCAGCTTAAATGCAGCTGGCTTCCGAGGGGCTATTAAAAATCTTTAAATGGTAGGGAACTCTTGGAAATACCCACAGATTCCAAGACTGCCAGGCTGAGTCATTCACCATTTTCATTGCTCCTGTGAATTTCTCTGCCTGCCTTTCTATGAGGTGGAGGAGATATAACCACAAGACTGTATTTCTAATGACCTCTTCAGACCCAGTTTCAAAGTGTTTATGTACAGTTTGAAACCAAAGTGTTTGACTCATTAGACCTCAGCAGGAGTTTTTATGAAGATTTTGTTCCTTGGTGAAAACCTTTGAACCCAAAGGTTACAGTGAACCCTCAAAGAAAATGGCTTTTCCCCAAGTTTTGTTATTTATGAGACTCTTTCCTCCAAAGTTAACACTCATTTACTTGGCAAGTCAAGTTCTGTATTTTCATTCTGCACTAGTTTATGGAGCCCTACTAGGTGACAGTACTCAGTATCTGCTCTGTATTTTGGCTGCAGTTTTCGAATAATGTCCTATGCTTCTTATAACTGGGCGGTTCCTTGACAGAAAAACGTTTATGTGGCTGCTTAATTGCCACTAGCTGTTCACATAGAGATTTGGCTTGGCTAGACAGATTTGGGTCAGAGGGTCTGTGAGGAGGTGGTAGCTCAAAAGAGGAGTTTAATCCTTGAAACAATGCCCAAGCTTCCTGTCTGTACACCCTTGTTTTTTTTTTGGATAATAATCTAATTTTATTGATGGTATTGTTTTTATCATTTTACTACTGCACAGGACTCAGAGGTACCTCTGCAGATGTATGATACTACACCATGCCTACCACCGAAGTATCCAGAGTGTTTGATGGTCCATTGGACTCCTCTGTCCTTTGCTTCTCAACTCCAACCTTTCTCTCTGGTAGCCTCAACTATTACTTTAAATTTTTTAATTTTGGGGTTACATTTTGCTCCTCCATATGTGCACATGTTCCACTTACCCTCCACCAAACCATCCGGGCCAATACCCCATCTGCCTCCCTCCTCCACCCCCTCCTCCCTCCCACCTGTTCCCTCTGGTAACCATAAAATTCCTTCACTAAGTCCAGGATTTATTCCTGCCATATTTTGCCTGGTGTGTTTTCTGGTTATTTATATTCCACGAATGAGTGAAATGATTCAATATCTCTTTTTTTACTTTCTTACATTTGCTACTTAACATAAGCATCTTGAGGTTTATCCATTTTGTTTCCCCAACCACTATGCCATCTTTTTAATAGCTATGTAGTATTCCATTCAGTATATATTTTACAATTTCTTTACCCATTTGTCTGTTAAAGGGCATTTAGGTTGTTTCCCTGACTTGGCAATTGTCAAGATTGCTAGGGTTTGTTGTTTGAACTTGATTTTATCTGACTCTTTGTTTTATTCCTCTATATTCCACATATGGGTAAAACCATCTGGTATTTGTCTTTCTTTTTCTGACTTATTTTGCTTAGTATCATCTCCAGTTCCATCCATGTTGTCACAAATGGCAGGAGCTCATCTTTTCTTAATAACTCAGTAGTTTTCCATGGAGTATATTTACTATCTGCAGCCATGGAAGAAACTCTAGAAGGCATAGAAAGACCCAGAAGAAAACATAAACACAACACTGTGAGACCTTTTTTTCAGAGGTGTCTCTGGGGATTTGACTCCAATGACAAAAGAATAAAAACAAACATAAACAAATGAGACAACTTATAAAAAAAGCTGCCCAGTAAGAGAAACTATGAAAATGAGATGACACCCTGCTGTATAGGAGAAGGGATTTAGACATCCTTGCTTTATGACTTTGCTTAAGAAAAGTTCCCACCTGGCAGGTGTCAAGGTGTTATTCACAGGAGGGTCTATGAACTTCTACACACCTTCTCTAGACCTCTGTGGGCTGGGCCTTTACTGAATGACATCAGAGTGAAGGTGAAGGCACTTCTTCCCCTACCTCAATTCACCCATCCATTTGCCTCAGTTCCTGGACACCTGGATTCTTCTCAATCACTTCTGTATTTTCTGGTGTCTAGAACCCAATAGACACTTGACAACCATTGTTGAATCCACTTTGTGATGGATGATCCGGAGGAGAAAGTCTCCATGTTCAAGGGCATCTAGAGGAATTTCCCTCACAGTAGGAGGATTATAAGCAAAGAATTTAGATATTTGCAGGGTGCAGCAAGATGTTGGTCTGGCTAGAATGTTTTGCCTGCATTCAGCAGCTCCCTGGTGTGGAAAATTCCCCAGAATCTGACTCAGTTCTAGGGCTTCCTTGGCAAGATTTGTTCTTGCCCTCGACAGACCCCATATGCTTTGTCAGTCCTAGGTGTTGCTGGGAATGAACCGAGTTGGTTTTTTTTTTTTTTATTCATTTTATTGATTTGTCACAATTGTGAATTAATTGATCCCTCCTCCTCCCTCCAT
>PVHY01023734.1:0-20578 GCA_004024945.1 Uropsilus gracilis
TCAAGCCCCCCCACACCACCCCCCACCCCCGGCAGCTGGTTCTGCCAAATCTAAAAGAGGCTCTTTCTCCCCAGCTCTGGGTACATTAGGCACAGAGAAAGCATTCTGAAGAGAGGGCAGAGGGCAGCCTCTCCCCAGGGCTGGGGGGGAACGTTCCAGAGGCTGTTCTCTGCTGGATGATGTAATCCTGCTTCTCAGGAGGCGGCGGCTCAGCAGAACAATGCCCTCCAAGCCCGACAGCTCCAAGAGTCGGAGCCCGAATGGAATCACCTCCAGAGCAGAGCACCTGCTAAAATCTCACTCCCGCGTGGAGAACCCACTGGGAAGTGAATCCTCACTGCGACCTGAGGCCCCTGGGGATCCCGTTGCCCTTTCTGCTCTGCCTTGGTGACAGGGCCCCGGCCAAGCCCCTGGCCTGGGTGCACCCCTCCCACGCTTGCCTAGTAGCCCCAGCCAGACCTCAGCCCTGGCTTTAGGGTCTCGCCTCTCCCTGCCCCCACCCAAGTCCCAAATGACTGGCTCCGCGTTCCCCCTGTGTCCTTTCGGCACGCGGCCCACACTGCAAAGGCTGGCACACCGGAGCAAACACCCCCCCACCCCATCTCCTTTCTACTCAGCCGGAGGTTCTTCAGTCTAGCTTAGGGTTTCACAGCCCCCTCTGGAGTGGAGCTCCAGCCCCCAAACCTGCTCAAGTTCAGCATCAGTGCGAGGACTCGTCCAGGCAGGCGGCAGAGGAATGACCGGAGCGTCTGGTCTGGGACCAGATGAAACAGAGCTGAAGCTCCGTTCTCTGCCATTCCAGCCACACGGCTGCTGGTCCCGACGTGAACCCAAAGAGTTACCGGGTCACTAACTCACTTATGACCCCACAGGTGACCGACGCGCACTTGCCATGGGCCAGGCGCTGGGCCGAGCACTCGGATGACGCGGAGCAAATTCAACCGAGGGGACTGGCCGGAAAGTCACTTCAGCGAAGACCCTCTGCTGTCGCGCTGCGCTCAACTGGCACTGCCGCCTCGGGGCTCCTGGCGTGTGGCGCCCATGAACCCTTTGCGGGCATGAACACAGCAGGCCCATGAGATGCACCTGTCACTTCAGGCTGCCATGGGAGCAGCAGCTCTGGTACTTCTGCCCAAAGCCCGCCAAGGCTCAGAGCAGCACAGCGGAGGCCTGACATGGACAGGGATATGGACAGAGAGCTGTCCACTGCCCCTGAGCTCCAGGGGAGCCACGTGGGGACAGACGCAGGTCACTGGCCGCAGAGCCAGGAACGCCCTGGAGGGAGCTGACACCGGTGGGTGCCGTCCTTGGGTTGTACCCTGCAGGTGGCTACTGCCTTGCTCTCCGCCTGCCGGGGGACGGAGACACTCCAGACACGTGGGGGATGCCGGGGGCCGTCTGGACACAGTGGTCTCACCTTCGTGCCCGGTTCAGGTTGGGAAGGCTCAGCCCCCCCAACAGAAAGAGGTAGAGCCTCCAGGGAAGGGTTAAGCGGCCCTGTGTGGAGACAAAGCAAGCCGACAGGAAGGGCCTGGTCGAGGAAGAAAAGGCAGGGAGGGAAAAAGAAGAGTGTCCTGCTCTAGCGGCCGCGACACCGGGGACTCTGTCCTGAGAGTCACAGAAGCTCAGAGGGGCCACGTCACTTCTCCCTTTCCCACCTCCGGGGTGTTGGATGGGCTGGGCTGTCTGGGGGCAGAGGTGACGTCACATCGAGGCTGAGTCCAGCCCTCAGTGGTGGAGCCAGGCCGCGCCTTTTCCTCATACGGTCCCCAGAGAGGACAGCGGCCCAGCCCAGGTGTCGGGTTAACCTCCTGGGCAAACAGCCACGAGACACGAAGAGCCGGGAGTGTGGCAAAGCAAACCGGGCACCAGGTCCACAGTGACAGGCGAGGAGCAGACTGTCCACAGGGCCAGGGAACGCAGGCGCTTCCAGGCTCCACTGAGGAAAACCCACCCCACTCCACATGTGCGGAACCCGGAAGCAGCACAGCAGCATTTCAAGAGCCACGGCGCGGACCAGGGCGCAGGGGCGGGAAGAGCGGGACGCCCCGGACAGGCGGCGGCCGCTGCATCATGTAATTTCAAAAAGCCGAACCCCGACTGTGGAGGGCGGCGCCGACCGCACCTCGGCGAGCAATCTGCGGCATCTGGGCCCAAAGGGCAGGAAATGTGCTGGGGCCTGCACGGCCGCCAGGGTGGGCCGGGCGGGCAGGGCGCCAGCTGGGCTGCAGCGCCACGCAGGGGCAGCGGGGCTCGGGCTGCCTCGGAGCAAGAAGAGGCGGCCGGAGAGTCGGGAGGAGGAGCTCAGAGGAAAGCCCGCTGCCGGAGACCCCCCACTCCGAGCAGCGTCCGGCTCAGTGGGGAGCAGGCCTGCCCGGTCTCAAGTCTCTCTCTGGAGAGCAGTGCCACCGCCACAGCCGGCTCTGTCTCTGCCCCAGCACCGCCCAGTCAGATTCCTACACCTCCATCTGAGGCAGGTTCTTCCCACCTGTTAAGGATCAGGCTTAAAGACCACCTGTCAGTGTGGTGAGAGCAGGGGTGCGTCAGACGCTCGACGGGTCAAAGGCTGCATCACACCTTCAAGCAAGAGGGCACGCGTGAGGCCGGGCGCAGTAGCATGAGCCTTTAATTTTTTTTTGAGACCAGGTCTCGCTATTCTTGCCCATGAAACCGCAGGTTCACATTGCCTGGGGTAACATGGACTCAAGCCATCCCCAGCCTCAGCCTCCCAGGTAGCTGGGACTACAGGTGTGTGCCACCACGCCCAGCTATTTTTTTGGAACTAGGTCTCGCTACATTGCCCCGAGTGGGACTCGAACTGCGATCCCTGGTCCCCGCCGTGGTTTCCTAAGCTACCGCTTATAAGTGCCACTGTGCCCAGCCTGGTAGCATGTGCCTTTAACTGCAGCCTACAGAGTGAGGCCGAGGCTAGGAACACTTGAGTCCGCAGGCTAGGAATCACTTGAGTCCGCAGGTTTGAGATCTGCCCAGGGGTTTTGAGACTCACCTGGGGCAACAGAGTGAGACCTCATCCCAAAATATAGTTGGGTGTGGTGGTACACGCCTGTAATCCCAGCTACCTGGGAGGCTGAGGCTGGGAATCGCTTGAATCCGTGGTACCCTGGGCAATGTGAACCTGCGGTTCCCCAGGGAAAATAGCAAGACCTAATCTCAAAAAAAAAAAAGAAGGCGCACGTGGAGGACACACAAACCAGCAAGAGTCAAGGGCCCTTTCCTTCTCTGGTCACAGGGGTCACACTCAAAGGCTGGCGGAGTGCGGGAGGCTGACCCTGGGGTGGGTAGAATAACAACATCAAGCTGGGGGCACTGAGACTACACCCCCACCCCCCAATATCCTAAACAGAACTTTCCAGAAAGTGACATGAACGACGAGGAGTCGCAATAACCCACGAGATAGGCATTTCTACCCACCATTTGTTTCACGGAGGAGTGAAGTGAGCACAGCAAAATGAAGCAGTAAGTGCTGGGATTCAAGGCCAAGTCTATACCTGATCACACCAGTCACACCACTTCCTGAGCAGCCAGCCAACCCCCCCAGACTCCTGCCCCCCACTGGCTCCAGACCAGGAGGTCTCTCCTCTCTGGAGCCCTCGCGTTATCCACTGGCTCAGCCAGCATCAAGGGCCAAGAGAGAACCTCCGCGGGAATGACTCCACAGCAAGTCATGGAGCAGGCTTCAGCCCTCAGCTGCAGAGGAAGCTGAGGGTCAGGGAACAGCTCAAGGAACGTGGTGCCTGGTGAGTAACGTCTGGGCTGAGTGGCAGGAAGGGCTGGTGCTGTGGACTTAAGCAGAGAGAGGAGGGTGCTGCCCTTGCCCTGAGCCTAGACTTCCTGGGGACCCAAGGAAAAAGGCCACCAAACCCCAGGCCCTACTGAGGCCCCCTCCCTCGCTGGGTCAACGATCACGTGGGCTCCTGACAAGGGGACTTTTAGAGAACAAATCTCCTGACCCTTCAGAGGCTCCTGGGGAAGAAGTCACCACCTCTGCATTCAAGGCCAGCTATTAACATGGACTCATAGGCCGGGCACGGTGGCTCGTGCCTGTAAACTTCAGCCTATGAAGTGGCCGGGGCCAGGGATCACGGTTCAAGTCCCGCCGGGGGCCCGTAGCGAGACCTAGTTCCAAAAAAACAGCTGGGTGTGGTGGTGCATGCCTGTAATCCCAGTTACCTGGGAAGCTGAGGCTGGGGATTGCTTGAGTCTGTGGTACCCTGGGCAATGAGACCTGCAGTTCCACAGGCAAAAATAGTGAGATCTAGTCTCCAAAATAAAAACCCATGGACTCAGCCCGTGCTAGTCTACTGATTCCAGACTCTATGTGGGCTAGCTGAGAATGAGAGTTGGCTGAGGGAAGCAATGTGAGGGTGAGACCGATAATTAGCATCCACGCTGGAACAGAAGCGGGTGGACCTTAGCCTTAAAAACAGAAAAAAACAAAAACAAACACCTCCCCGTTTGGAGGTATTTAGAAAGTCAAAACAATTCTTTTCCTAGAGGATCTTTATGAGCTGTGATCCACATCCGTTACAAGGCGCGTTTCATTTTCGGTCATTCCTTTGCTACACGCTCTGCAACCCGCTGCCGCAGCCCAAGGAAGCTCAGAATGCAGAGCACCAGGGCCACAGGGCCAACAGCGAAGGAGACGGGAAGGGAAGGTGGCCGTGCAGATGAGCATGGCCCCGGCAAGCTGCTCCTGCTACAACCAGATGCGTGTAAGGAAACGACACAGGCCACAGAAAACAATCAGGTGATGACAAAAACATGGTATAAAGGCCCGACACAGCCACCAGAGCAGCAACGCCACCAAGCCTCTCCTGGGTCAAAGACACCGAAGAGAAGGGGGAGCGTGAGTGGCGGTTGTTGCTCCATCCCAGAGAGGAACGTGGGAGAATGAGCCATGGGGAGGCTCACCGGGCAGGCACACAGGTGACTTCCGCCGTCCCAAGGCGGCAGTGACCCACGGGCTGGCCTCTTCAGAACGCTTCGAGGTGAACAGACCCTCCACCACCTCCACCTGCTCGGAAGAAGCTCGCGGTGGCCCAGGCACCAGCGTCCTGGAGGCACCTCGAACACGCTCAGGGCCAAACAGGAAGGACGCTGGGTCTGCAGGGATCCTGCGGGGGCTGGCACCCAGGGAGCCTCTTCCTTGGTGGTCAATAAGGAGGGTTTCAGCCCTGAGTGTTCCCATGTGCCAGGGCTGCTGGCTCTGAAGTCCTAAACCAGCAGCCAACACTAAGTCCTGGGAGCAAGCTGGCGGGGCGGCCTGCAGTTTGCGGGAGATGCTTCAAAAGATCAACGACACGCGGGTCACAGAGAAGAGGGAGAAGGGGATTCTAGGGCAGCTCTGCCAGTGCAAGTCCCTCACCTGGACTCTGAGGCAGTGTCTTCTGCACAGCACCCCGGACAATTCCCTTCCCAGGGAAAGGCGGGAAAGGTGGAAGGGGATCCAAAGCCACTGGAGATGGGGTCCCCGTCCACCTGGCAAAGTGGGCGGCCAGGGTAAGGGAGGAGCTTTCCAAGCCTGCCGCTCTGGAACGCTTTTCTTTTTTTTTTTCCTACTCTGGAACTCTAAGACAAAATGTGGCTGCCATTCCCAAACTGACTGCCGAGGCACCCCAGGGTGCCGCAGCACATTCACGAAGGTGAGGTGTCATGACACTCCAACCTTTCAAGGAAACGTTACCCTGCTTGACACATCTCTCTCTCTCACACTCACACACACACACACACACAGGCGTGTGTGTGTGTGTGTGTTTTAAAGTAGCTACTCTGTGAGGACAGCAAAGTTCAAAGTTTGGTGCTAATGACTTAAAACAGAACTGATGTCTACTTTTCTTTTTGAGACCAGGTCTCGCTATTTTTACCCATGGAACTGCAGGCTCACGTTGCCTGGGGTACCAAAGACTCAAGCCATCCTCAGCCTCCCAGGTAGCTGGGATTACAGATGCGTGCCACCACGCCCAGTTATTTTTTGAGGACTAGGTCTCACTGTGTTGCCCCGGGCGGGATTTGAACCGCGATCCCCAGACCCTGTTGTGGCTTCCTAGGCTGCTGCTTATAGACACACGCCACCGTGCCCAGCTGATGTTTACTTCTTTGGGCTGAAGAGCTCTGAAGAACTGCTGAGACACCAAGGGTGCTGCAAACCACGAACTGCACCTTCTGCCCTGGAGGATGAGGACATAAGACTGGACTAGTTTGACTGAAGGCCAAGCCTGGCCAGCAATCACATTTGCCAGAAAAACCAGAGAGAAACAGACACACACACACACACACACACACACACACACAAGGTGGTCCCACATCCCAACTTCAGAGGCCGAGGGTGTGTGTGTGTGTGTGTGTGTGTGTGTGCATGCCTGCGGCTCCACCACCGGAGGGGAGCCAAGTCAAGGCCCACCCAGGTCTTCAGGCCCCAGCACCCGCACTGGCGCCAAGCAGTGACCGCTACGCTCCTGACCACTGGGCTTGAGAATTTTTCAAGCATGTTTTCTTTCACTTGAACTGGGCTCCACACGCCTTTTTAAAAAATGCTAGAGCAATGTTTCCCCACCCGATGCCGCCCCCGTGACCCAGGGACGCAACTTTGTTTTGCCAGGTGCTTGCTCCCGGGGTCAGAGGGTCCCTGCCCCATGTGGAAGCCGGGAGCACAGCGCCGCAGGGAGGCCGCTTCTCCGGCCAGCAAAGGCGGCCCCGTGTTCCCGCTCCGGCCCGTTGGGGCTGAATTTTGAAAGGAAGGGCAGGGCGGGCCAGCTAACGAGTGGAAAGAGCTTCATCCACAGGAACTGTGGGAGTGGGGAGAATAAACAAGGGGAAACACTCAGGGCAAGCGAGGTAAAGCACGGACAAAGGAGGGGCGGCAGGGCAGTTTGGCAGCCAAGGGCAGACACACGCAGGAAACACTTAGCCCGCGGCGCCCTGTGCCGCAGAGGTCTGCTGCTCCTCGGCGGGCTCGGCCCGGGCGGCACAGCCACCTCCCGCTGGGGGGGATCGGAGCATCTGAGCGCGGGGTCTACGCAGCAGGAGAACCAGGAAGTCAGCCCAGAGGAGACGGATCCGGGGCATCTCCTGATGAAACCTTTTCTAGGTTGGGTTCAGGGCTAACGCAGCCCCCCCAGAGGCCATCTCGGCCGTGCGGAGCCGATGGGCCAGGACCAAAGGTTCCCGACAGGGCTGGGCCCAGAGTTATCACTGCTCGCACTTGGAGTGTGGACTCTGCACCCACAGATAACGCCCGACAGCGGAGTGCCAGGAGGAAGCTATCCTCTGCTCCGGGCTCTGCACGCCTACCTTCCAGTCAGCAGATACTGACGGCAGAGAAGACGCAACTCTGCTTACCCGCAATGCCACACCCTTCCCGAGGGAGCCCCTTGGGGTTCAGTGCAAGCCCCCCCCCACCCATTTCTTTCAGGAGAGCCTTGTCAAATGACTCCAAAAAGCCTGTCTGGAAAGGTTGGAAATGAGAGCTCACGGTAGCTCAACAAGCTTTGGGTAGAGATGACAGAAAGCAGTTCATGAAGTGAAATCAAACGTCCACACCCAGCTGCCGCCTTTCTTGCCCTCCGTGACTATTCTCCATTGACTGGAATTTGATATTGGGAACCTCCCCACCCCACCAGTGTGACAGCCTGGGGAGGGAGCAGAGAGGGCACTGGCTGTGGTAGTCATGCCACTAACGCTCCAGAACAAATGTGACCAACACTGCTAAGCCGAGTACCACGGTACACACCCACAGTGTAGCCTCACAAAACAAACATGGCTGAGCCGGGCATGGTGGCACAAGCCTGTAGGCAACAGCTTATGGAGTCGCGGCTAGGACTGGGGATCACGGTTCAAGACCCACCAGGGGAAACATAGTGAGACCTAGTCCCTCCAAAAATAGCTGGGCATGGTAGTGTGCGTCTGTAATCTCAGCTACCTGGGAGGCTGAGGCTGGGGATCGTTTGAGTCTGCGGTACCCCGGGCAACGTGAGCCTGCGATTCCACGGCAAAAATAGCGAGACCTGGTCTCAAAAAAAAAAAAAAAAAAAAAAAAAAAAAAAAAAAAAAAAAAGGCAGCTGCGATGGGACACCCACGCTCCAGATGTGAAGCGCCGAGGCAAAGGGCCTGCCCCCAGGGGAGCTGCAAGCCTGCGCTCTAGATGCGGAGTTGTAAGTCCTCCTGCTGCGCCAGGCATGCCCGCCATGTAGCCCATGGGCCCCAGGGTCACCAGCAGGACAACAGTGGCAGAGCAGTGAAGGGTCGGCAAGCCACAGGTGAATGCTACCCACCCCAGGGCTTCGGTTTGGAAGAACAGAGGTTCTGAAAACGGACGGGCAGACCCCGTGAGGCTGCAGGGGGTTTTACTCCATGCCATCAGGGCATGGTTCGCCTTCCCTGTGGGCCTGCACAGGAGAATGGCGGGAACAAACCAGGGGGAGGGTCCAAACTGTGGCGGGGGTTGTACCTGAAAGTTAAAACAAAATGTTCTGGGGGAAGGAGTGAAAGTGACCACCAGATTAAATCCCACCAGGGCTGTCTATGTGGTCACTTCTTTCAGCGGGTCCAAGAAAGTCCCCGTGTGACCGGGCACTTGGTACCCCTAGCTGCCTCTTCCTGGACTCTTTTTTTTTTTTTTGAGACTAGATCTCGCTATTTTTGCCCGTGGAACCGCAGGCTCACGTTGCCCGGGGTACCACAGACTCAAGTGATCCCCAGCCTCAGCTCCCCAGGCAGCTGGGATGACAGGCGCACTCCACCATGCCCAGCTATATATTTTTTGGAAGTAGGTCTCGCTACGGGCCCCTGGCAGGACTTGAACCGCAATCCCTGGCCCTGGCCGCTCCTAGGCTGCCGCTTACAGGCATGCACCACCATGCCCAGCCTCTGGACTCTACTTTCACCTCCAAGGACTGGCACACAAACTGGCTATCAGACACAGGCTGCTGAGGCATTTTCTCAAAAACGAAAGACTGTTACTTCAAGTAACGTAACTTTACGGGCAACAGCAACATTCAAGTTCTCAAGCAAAAAGCGCCATCTCGGAAAATGGGAAAACCTCACTGTGAGAGCAACAGCTTTCCCACAGTGCCAGAAATGCCGCTGAGAAATTCACTTTCATAGAGCACACTTTTTATAGAGCACAGCGGTTGACACCCTGGAGGTCTGTGAGACTCAGTCATCCAACAGTTCCCAAACCACTGGCGTCCAGTGACACGAAATCAGCCCTGGGGAAGAGACGGTGCAGAGACCTGTGTGTTTTCACACAAGCTCATGGCTGCACGCTCCACCCTGCAGCTACGCTGGGGGAGCCACTTGTTAAGCTGTGAGGAGAGCTCAGAGAAGAGCCTCCTCAAGTACCTGAAGGACCCTTAAGACACTTCTCAAGATGTGTAAAGCCAGCGCTGTTTCAAATACTTCAGGTGAAACAGCACACAGCAGCCGACTGAATGAGGACGCCGGGTGAGAACTGACCATGCGATGCTGAGGAGGCTTGTGAAGACTAAAGGACAATGCTCAACACTGTCTTGTTTTGTGTTTGGTTACAGCTAGCTACTTTTCATAAAATTGTGGTTTTTCTTAACATCGGAAGAGCTTAATGTTAACTTAAATATTCAGCATTTTTCTCAACTCTAACCTCTAACATAGTAAACAGAACGGGTAAAACAACGAGAAGAGAAGATCTTTGGGAGCCTCAATCCTGAACTGTATAAAGAAACCTTTGCGCACTGCTGGAGCGACAGGATGGCGAGCAGACCTCCAACAGCTGAAGCAGGGAGGAGCGCCACCTGGTGGGAGGGACGCAGGGAAACGGCGCCTTTCCTGGCACCCGCTGCGGGGACACAGCCTATGGGAGAGACGCCACACAACCCAGGCAGAAACGCTCAAAACGAAGGGCCAAGGCCACAACGCTATGGTGAGGGGCCAACTGCTAGGGCCTCACACGAGCGAGAAGAGTCCCAGGGCGGCTGAGGGGGAAGCTGCCACCTGCAAAGGTGACATGGCTCAGGCGGGGCAGGAAGCTGGCGAGGAACCAGGCCGGAGCAGGGAGGGCTCCTGCCAAGGACCAGTTGGCAGCTCGCAGAGGCCACAGGACTGGGGCCTTTCTCTGTCGCCGAGGGGAGGCTGCTAGGCACGGGGACGAGAGCACATCTGAGCAGCCCCTCCGCAGCCAGCCTCCAAGGGCGCCGTGAGGCTCGAATGGGTTGTGTTCTGGCTGCCGAACTTCCCCCAGGGAACAGGCGCTGCTCTGTGAAAACCTCTCACCCCGCAAGCGAACCTGAAATCCCGGCGGCTGAAGGAGGGACAGCCAAGGAAAGGACAGTCAAGCACGCCAGCCATGGCCGCTGGCCGCCACAAGCAACCCTGCGCCGCCTCCATGTGGGACTGCGGGAGGGAGCTGAGCAGAGGCGACAGACAACAAACTCCCCAACGTGGCCCTCTAAGGGGGTGGGGAGCCCGTTCTTCCTCTCTCAAGGGCCCGTCGGTCCCAGGGCACTTGCTGCTTGGCAGCTGCATTCCGAGCAAGGTGGCAAGTAAGTGCACACATCCTGCCTGCCCCAACTTCCCCAGGAGGCCCCAGCTCAGACGAAGGCCGGCAGCCAGACCAGAGGTGCCCCATGAACCCTCCGGCCCCTCCACCACCGACGCCTCAACCCTCGAAAGCTTCCGGGGTTTATGTTATGTCTACGGTCCACACATCCCCAGGCACTAAGACGGAAGACGAACACCGGCACTGCTGCCCATCTTCCTTGTGCAGCCGCCAGCGAGACCCCTGGGCCCCGCTGCCAGTGCGCCCTCTGCTGGCGAGGCTGCACAGGCGCTCCAGCCTGGACTCAGGGCACAGAAAGGAACTGGCTCCCGCAGGCCTGCGCCCAACTCTTTCCTGGTAAAGAAAGCTGTGCTACATCTGCATCACCACGGCACGGCCCTGGGGGTTACTTCCACAGCCACACAGAGGCTGCCACAGGAGCTGAGCCGCTCCAGCTTGGAACAGCTCATGTGGTCCTGACCATGGTTTGTGAATTTAGTTGTGTACCAGTTTCTGAAATTCTACCAGGACCTACCTAATTCTCGAAGGCTTCAGAGTCCAAAGGCCCATTCATGGCACTAGGACCCTCCTCCCCGAGCCTCGTGCGGTGAATGAGCTGACAAGCATACGTGGTGAATGCACAGCGCAGGGCACAGCAGTGGGACCAAACCTGCTACCTGCCCGCAGCCGCCACAGGGACGGGCACAGAAGAGCCAGCCATGTCGTTTCAAAAAGGCCACGTGTCGAGGAGAACCAGTGGGCTGGGCACAGCCTCCCCACACCCGGGTGAGGCCGCTGCTCTAGAAGACACGAGCGCCTCCAGAGCACGTGAGGCAGCCCGGTCCATTCTAGAAGCCCGCCCCAAGGGAAAGTGACCCCAGGAAGTCCACCTGAGAGCACAGCGTTGGCCGCCGGGCTGCCAGGCTGGAAATCCACGCTGGCCAAGGACTTCCTCTCTCCAGGGCGCCTCTGGGACACGTTTTATCCCCAAAAATGGACGTGTGGCAGCACAGCGCGTTAGCTGGCAGACCTCGACCAGACGTGCAGCCTGAGCCACCACGTTACAGCCCCGTCCTGGGGACCAGCACTGCTCCCCCCTCCCCCGCCCCGCCCCAGCGTGCACCATACCTTTGGGTCATCAGTCTCAGGTTTTTCTGTCTCTGAGTCGTCGTCTTCCTATGAGACAAAGCATTTAGAAGGGTAAGTTTAGAGGAACGGGCTTGAGGGTTCTCACATGTGTAACCAGAGGTGAGAGCGAGTGTACCCAGCCTGGATTATCCAGGGAGAACCCGTCCCCAACTGCATGATCTGGAAAGAGAGCAAGAAGGAGAGGAGGTGGTGGTGGTGGTGGGGTATCTAAGTCCACAGGGGCAGCAGCAGGACAGAGCTCATGCCAATGACCATGCCTGAGAACGGTCACACGTGAAAGACCAGGCCTTATAAAGCAGCACAGCAGCGTTTCCAGTGAGTATCCGTTATTGACAGGCACGAATGTGAACCGTTTTCCCTTCACACACACAAGAGCCTGACCCACAATTCCTCTGACACTGCTCACCATCAGTGCCGCCCCCCAGCAACTACACACCAGCACTTGGCCCTGGCATCTGCGCCAACAAGAGCGGCAGGAAGGTAAGTGTCAAATGACCCAGGCAGGTGGTCCAGGCCAGGGAGTATCGGGAGTCTACCAGACCCTTCGAGTTCCAGCTGGCTGGATTCTGTCTCTACTCGTGTGCTCACAGAACTGCCCCTGGCCCCTTCCATGCAGCTTCTTATTCAAGGGGCCTGCTGATGCACGGCACCACGCAGGCCAGGTGTGCTCCAGGGCATGTGCCGGCCTCACACAAGCTAGACAAGCCCTGGACCGGACGCTGGTGCGGTTAACGATCAGCAGTGCCTTCAGACAGCCGTGGCCCTGACCAGGTCACTGCCCAGAACACGTCAATGGACAAGAGCCTGCGACCTGACACCCAGGTCAAAATTAAGTTTCCTTTGAAGCTGGCTTTTTCCTTTAACCAAACACTAACTAGCACTCGAGGTGTTAAAGTACTCTCATCACCTGAGATACCTGAACTCGACTGATGACTTGAGATTTAACTGTCCTGCAAGGCGCTGGTCAGTCAAAAACCCACCTTAAATCTCCTTAAAATGGACTCAGTGGTACCACACGATCAGCTGTGCAGCTCAGCCAAGCACAGCCCGTCTTAGAGAGCCTCCACTGGGAGGCGACAAGAGGATCTGGCTAAATGACCATTTTAAGCAAAAAAAAAAAAAAAACTTGGAACACTTTAAAGGCAAGCAGCGAGCAAATGTATTCAGAAAACGGTGATGACGTTGAGTCAGGACGTCTGGGCTTAAGAAAGCTGAGAAGCGAAAACAATTCGAGGCCGGGCATGGTGGCACATGCCTTTAAGTGGCAGTCTAAGAAGCCGCGGCCAGAACTGGGGATTGCGGTTCGAGTCCCGCTCGGGGCAATGTAGTGAGAGACCTAGTTCCAAAAAAATAGCCAGGTGTGGTGGCACATGCCTGTAATCCCAACTACCTGGGAAGCTGAGGCTGGGGATCGGTTGAGTCCGTGGTATCCCAGGCAACGTGAGCCTAAGGTTCCACGGGTAACAACAGTGAGACCTAGTCTCAAAAAAAAAAAAAAAAAAGAAAACAATTTGTGACATTTTCCCTAAGCTTCTGTCAGTTCTGAATTATTAGCACTAGTGGCGGGGCTAAGGACATAACAGCTCCCAAAACACAGTCTTGTTTACTTCGAAAAGCATTTTAATGCTGGGTTTTTTTTTGTTTGTTTTTTTTTGAGACTAGGTCTCGCTATTTTTGTCCGTGGAACCACAGGCTCACGTTGCCCAGGGTACCATGGACTCAAGCGATCCCCAGCCTCAGCTGCCCAGGTAGCTGGGATTACGCCACCACGCCCAACTATTTTTGGGGACTAGGTCTCGCTGTGTTGCCCCAAGCGGGACTCGAACCGCGATCCCTAGCCCCAGTCACTTCATAGGCTGAAGGTTACAGGCAGGAGCCACTGTGCCCGACTTTGATGTTTACATGTTAAGATGTGACAAAATTTTCAGACAAAACACATCAAGTGGGTTAGTAAAGCTGAAGCTAAATAGTCAGCTCAGCTCTGTCTGCCTTTGTGTTAAGCACCAGACTGCGTCCTTGTTTCCCCTCGGATTTAAAAATTCTGGCTCACGACGCTGAGGTGAATGTGTATTGGAAATCTCTCCATGCTGCAAACAGTTTCCCTCTTCTCTGCCTGCCAGCACAGACTCAGCTCTTCCAGCTAGAGCTGCACCCCAGAACTAAGGGCACATTGATAAAAAGTGCCAAATAAAACATAAATAAGTTGAAGAAAAAGTAAACCACAAACAATTTTCCTTCTTAAACTTTTTAATACATGGAAAGATGTAAATGAATCCAGTGAAGATTGAAAATAATAGAACTGACTACAGATATAATATTACTAGTTAGGAAAATCTACTGCTACAAAGGAAAAAATTAGCACAATAGGGAAAACTGACATAAAGCAACCACTGATACCCGGGATTGAAAAAAAAATGCACTATCCAATTCAAAGGTTAATTCATCAAACCCCCAAACAAAGGTTAATTCAAAATGGCCTAGGTGAACACAAACTTGAATTCCAAACAGAACTACTGTAACCAACCCTGTTTTCTCAACTGAGATTAAAACTGGTTGGGTGGGGACAGGAGCTTGGGAGTATGGATGCAGGATGTGGGAACGGATTTCCTTACCGACTGTTTGCTGTTCTCATCCTCTTCTTCGTAACCATCTTCATCGCCCCCGAGACGAGAAAAGTCATCTTCTCCATAGGCTTCAGATACTAATCCACCTTTCTCCTCTGAAACAGAGTGAAAGAATGAGAGGGGAAGTGCAAGAAGACCTTTCAGCTATCCGTATGGCCTGGATCTCAGAAAATGCAAGGGGAACCAAAATTCATGTACGTGACCAGAGACCCAGCTTCTGCCGTGGGAAGGCCAGAGAGAGGCTAGTGGATGAAACCACTGAAAGAATAAAATTCTGTTTGTAAGAAATTCTGTTTCTAATATTTTCAATTCAGCAATAGCCTCCTTTCTCAGAACTACCGGAGCACAGTTGTCTGAACACACCACTTTTCCATGTGCACGTCACCCCCTGCATCACAGGGCACCTCAAACTTGGCATCTCCTATAAGACAAGGACTGTCTTCCTCATTTCAGGTGTCTTTCACTAGGACCAGAAGCCTGAGCGGGGCTCCCTCTCAAGGATTCCCAATCACACCTCCTTAAGAAATGAAATCCTCCTGTAAATTTAAAACAAACCCACTAGCGAGGTTGGGGAACCAAACTCCTGACCCCCAGATGTGAGTGAGGAGGCACTGTCCGTTTCCAAGGCAGGAGGAAAGCCACAGAGATGAGGCTGTGGCTCCATGGCAGAACTGTAAACCACAGGAGAGGAGTTGGACCTACCCCACTGGGGAACATCTCTACTGCCAGGGGCTGGGAGTTGGGTTCCCAATGCCAGATGCCAGAACTGTAAAGCTCGGAGCAAGCACCATGGGACAGACATCGGAATGGATGAGACAGCATGAACGAGGAGGCATGGAGCCCAACCACACAGGTCTGGAGAAAAGGAGGCGTCTCCTCCACCATAGGAAGCACCAAAATCAAGGGACTGGGAGAGCGACACACTTGCCCTGCAAGAGGTTCCTGATGTGCTCGGCCTGGCTACCCGCCTCAGTTTCTCCTGGAGACCTGAGCAGCCTGGTCTGTTGTATCCCAAAGAGCAAGTTCTTACCCAGGAAAAAAGACTTGACTCCAAAAAACAAAAAAAGAAGAGACCAGTGGCTGAGCATCAAATGATGACTTATAGTGAGAGAGGTGCTGGAGTGACCAGAGTGGGGAAGGGGGAGCCAGTGGTGGTGTAGGGATGCATTACTGATGGGAAGGCTGTACCTAAGGGGAACAATAACTAAACAAAATGACCAATGTTGTAGGAAAATAAGAAAATTAAAAATAATTTTTTAAAGGGAGGGTGGGGGCCGGGCATGGTGGCGCATGCCTGTAGGTGACAGCCTAGGAAGCCACGGCTGGGGCCAGGGATCGCGGTTCAAGTCCTGCCTGGGGCACGTAGCAAGACCTAGTCCCCCCAAAAATAGCTGGGTGTGGTGGTGCGCACCTGTCATCCCAGCTACCTGGGAAGCTGAGGCTGGGGATTCCTTGAGTCTGTGGTACCCCAGGCAACATGAGCCTGCGGTTCCACGGGCAAATAGCGAGACCTAATCTCAAAAAAACAAAAACAAACAAAAAAAATAAATAAAAGGGGGGGTGGGGTGGGGGAAGAACCCACCAGAGAACCTCCTGATTGGAGAAGACACACAAAACAACAACTATGCTGAAGCCCTCCTCCCCGACTTCCTCCCCTCCACACCTCTGCTCACTTTCCAGATGAGGGAACTAAGGCCCAGGGATGTTAGGTGACTCTCTATGGTCCTGAAGAAAGCTGTCACCACTTCCTGACACTGTGACTCTCAATCAGAGCAGGGCAACACTGTCACGGATGAGCTGGAACCACTCAAAATGTAATGGAACCACGGAGGAGCCTTAAAAAAGCTCACAAGGCCGGGCATGGTGGCTCGTGCCTGTAAGCTTCAGCCTATGAAGCAGCTGGGGCTAGGGATCGCGGTTCGAGTCCCGTCTAGGGCCTGTAGCAAGACCTAGTTCCAAAAAAACAGCTGGGTGTGGTGGCGCGCGCCTGTAATCCCAGCTACCTGGGAGGCTGAGGCTGGGGATGGCTTGAGTCCGTGGTACCCCGGGCAACGACAGCCTGCGGTTCCACGGGCAAAGATAGTGAGACCTGGTCTCAAAATAAATAAATAAATCAATAAAAAGATAAAAAAATAAAAAATAGAAAAGCTCACAAAACGCCCACATCCCGCTCCAGAGACACAGACTCTCTGGCTGTGAACACGAGCTGGGCAGGTGCCTTTTTTTGAAGCTCCAAGATGCATCTACGGTACAGTCCTAATCAGAAGGTGCACAACGAACAAGATACAACCGTTATCACCTCCGCGTGGGTTTCAGCCATCGCTCCCCGACCCCCTCCATCAAACGAGGCTGGAGGGAACAGCAGAGGCTGAAGAAGCATCCTTCATCCATCCCTCGGCGCAGCACGGAGACTTCCGGCAAGATTCGGCAGAAGAACCGAGACGACGGAAGGGCTCCGTCCATTCTTACTGCCTGCCCCACCCACGATCCGGATCGCGCTTCGGGGTTCGGGGAGCCGACACCTATGGCACAATGCCCATCTTCCCCTCCTGCCTCTCGAGGGAGACAACATTCATGGAAGACACCCGACTTCCCCATTCCAGCTCCCCCCTCGGGCCTCACCAGCCGCGCTGCCCGCCGTTTCGATCCCAGCCTCGCCGTCGGACTCGGGCTCTGAATCCTCCGCGTAAACTGCCAGAGACGACAAAACATTCTTCTTCCCCGCCATCTTCTTCCCACAGTCCCGGCGCGGCTCACGCCTATGACTCCCCAACGCCGACTTCCGGGCCGAAAGGCGACTTCTTCCGGATTCCAGGAGACTCCCGCGCGCGTTCGGAACCCACGAACCAATCAAACGGTCGCTTCTGTACCTGATCCCGCCCCCCGGCGCTAACGCTAGTGCAACGTCATCACTCCGCGACGGATACGCGGTAGTGCTGCTCTTACCTGACAGTAAATCGCAGCCCTGTGGTTTCTCAGAGTTGGGGGGGAGACGAATGGGGGTCTTCGCGTAGCCCCCGAACCCTTGGGCACCAGCGGCCCAACGAGAACCCTTCGCTCCGGGTGGCCCACGGCCGGCTCTGATATCTTGGAGTGAAGAGAGGGGGAGGCTGCAGCTGGGGGAGGGAGGAAAGAGCAGAGCTGGGGTTCAGAGAGGAGCGCCCCTCCGGAAAGTGGGGCGAAAGAGGATCGAGGGCCTGGGGGGGGGAGGAGGGAGGAACGGTGGTCAACGCTGCTTTTCTAGAAGGAGCAAAAGGTGAATTTTAGAAAAAAAAGTTCCACCTCCAGTTAGGTTTGTTGTCATCCGCTGTCTCGCTCCGTGCCTTACGCGCCTGGGGAGAGTTTTTGGTGTTTTTATTTTCACTGAGCGTAAAATGAAGATGTTCCTTGACCCGGGAACGTGTTGCTTGAGGCAGTGCACTTGGCTCTGTTTTGCCTTTTAAAAAAAGGTTTGCACATGTTCAAGTCGAACAGAGGGTTCTTGTAGCACCGCCTGACCATCGCCTTTGCCCTTAACCTTTGGCCACTGCCTGGCGCTAAGATGAGCACCTGCTTTGCCTCTCCTGACGCTGAGCGTCGAGTCCGGAGCACGTTGAAGAAGGTCTTTGGGTTTGACTCTTTTAAGACGCCTTTACAGGAGAGTGCGACCATGGCTGTGGTGAGAGGTAATGTCACCAGACTACCTGCCTTTACCTTCCTACTGGCTCTAACCTAGCTTCCTCCCTCCCCACCCTGGGTCCACACTTGGTTTTGGAACTCTTGTAGACTTGTCACCCAGGCTTGCAGTTTTATTGGCAAAGACTCCCAGCTGTTCTGGGCCTCACGGAACTATAAATTATCGTATAAATTGCCAGAGAGTCCCAGATTCCCATGCTTGTTCTTTGGTGTGTTGGTAGTGGGGGGGGGGGTGGCAGGAAGAGCCTAACACAGTCTCGCACTTTCCAGATAATTCCCTTGTTGAAGGGAATTCGGGTCCCAAATAGGGGAAGAAGGAATAATATCAGAAGCATGAGTTAGGTGAAAGATGCAAGATGTGAAGAAGGGAGTCAGTGTAATGTTCCAAGCATTATATAACAGTCATAATCAAAACCTTTAAGTGATAATACTCCCACATCGACCCAAACATGTTCACTCATCTGGAGGTATTTGACTTTCATGCCTGTTTAGTTTGATCTTCCACATCTGGGTAGACCCAGACTTCATAGCCTTGTAGGAGTCAGTGCCTTTATCAGAAATGGTTTGTGCCCCTTTCCAATGTTTCTGGATGACTGAAGGATGGAAGGGCACACTGAGACCCTCGATCTACCAGCCACTGCTAAGTGCTGTCTGTGTTCTCATTTCATTTTCAACAGCCTTGATGGGAAAGAGATAAAAGATAAGAAGCATGAAGTTGTCTCCTTGTATCTTGCAGGTGATAAGGACGTCTTTGTGTGCATGCCCACAGGGGCGGGAAAGTCCCTCTGCTATCAGCTCCCTGCTCTGTTAGCCAAAGGCATCACCATTGTAGTCTCTCCTCTCATTGCTTTGATTCAGGTGAGGCTTGGGGGACTCACGATGGAGACCCAGACTATTTAGGGGAAGCTTATTTATAGCTGCAAATGTCACTTCTCCTTTCCTTCCTCTTTGCCTTTCATTTTCTTTGCTGTGCCTATCTCCCTCACTGTCACTGTGTGGGGCTTCTGAATAGCCCAAGCATGGGGTGCGCTCATATGAGTCACGAATGAATCTTCTGTATCTTGGTGGCTTGAGGTCTCTCACTTGTGTCATTATTTGTCCAAAGCTCTCTGTGCTCAAGAACATGCTCACTCTCACAGGTACACGTGTGTGCCCTTTTGTTGGTGGTAGAAAGTGAAATTGATGTGGGTCTTTGGATTCTGGCAAGATTCTGGCAAGCTATGAGACAGAAAAGGAGAAGAGAAACTGCTTGGGATATTGTTAAAATCTGCTTTGCATTTTGACTGTGTTCAAGGCCTGCAGCTGTGCTGGGGAATCCAGAATAAGGGTGAATGCCCTGTACTGTAGCACCTTCCCCCATGACAAGAGGCGGGAAGAACAGCCACACTCAGTGTTGCTGGGTCTCTGGCTTTGTGCTGTGTGGGCCTTCCTTTTCCCTTTGAAGTATAAAGTCTCACTTAATTCAACAATCTGAAGAGGTAGTTACTTTCTTTATAGTCAAGAGAGAAATTGAGTAAGAGAATGAAGGGTAAGAACCAGTCAGAGAGCAAGGGGTGCTTAGCTGAATGGGGATTCAATCCAGGACAGTCTGGCCCCAGAACCTGCCCTCTCAACCAGTTCCCCTTCCCTGCTTCCTAGTGCAGAAAGGACTGGGGGTTGGGGGGAGGACTGTTCTGACCAGGAAGGACTCCCGGGAACCACACTGACTTTCACCGCTGAGTCTTGAGGGTCACCTGTAGGATCCTCCATGGCCTCTTCCCCCTTCTGCCTGCAGGACCAGGTAGACCACCTGCTGGCCCTGAAGGTACAGGTGAGTTCCCTGAACTCCAAGCTTTCAGCGCAGGAGAAGAAGGCGCTGCTCTCTGACCTAGAGCAAGAGAAGCCCCGGACCAAGCTCCTGTACATCACGCCAGAGATGGCGGCCTCATCCTCCTTCCAGCCCACCCTGAACTCCCTGGTGTCCCGCCAGCTGCTCTCCTACCTGGTGGTGGATGAAGCTCATTGCGTTTCCCAGTGGGGACATGACTTTCGTCCTGACTACTTGCGTCTGGGGGCCCTGCGTGCCCGCCTGGCACATGCCCCGTGTGTCGCTCTGACCGCCACTGCCACGCCACAGGTTCAAGAGGACGTGTTTACCTCCTTGCACCTGAAGCAGCCTGTCGCCACCTTCAAGACACCCTGCTTCCGAGCCAACCTCTTCTATGACGTGCAGTTCAAGGAGCTGCTGTCCGACCCCTACGGGAACCTGAAGGACTTCTGCCTTAAGGCTCTTGGACAGAAAGCAGATAAGGGGGTGAGGGCACGGAGCTCGGGGGGTGAGATGCTTCTGGAGCAGGGCGTGCTGGTGGCAGCCTGCAGGTGGATGCTGTTGTTCGGAGACCTGTGCTTGTTCTAACAGTCTTCGCCAGGGTTTTTGAAAATCGGTGCACAAAGAAAGCTGCCCTTTTGGTTTCCTGCCATGTTCCCCTCCTGGCATTCCCTTCTGGAATGCTTCTGGGGGGGCAATAGCCAGCCCCCTGGGGGAAGTCCATGCACATCAGTCCACACTGAGAGGAGGAGGCAGAGGAGCTGGGTTGTGGATTTTTTTTTTTTTTTTTT